>JARJLF010000418.1:0-204075 GCA_029378395.1 Mycena leptocephala
GCAAAGAAAGTGGAGAAGGCAAAATCGAGTCATCTCCACACTTGCTCAACTCCGCATGGACTTCTCGACTCTCAATGCGCACCGCTATCGCTGCCGCCTCGCACCATCACCTGCTTGCGACGCTTGCGGAGCTGCCAAGGAAACCCGCACGCACTACCTTCTGCATTGTCCGGCATGGGAGCACCTACGCCACCCGCTCCAGCAGGCTTCGTACAGCGCTGGTATACTGGGTGCGGTAGATGTCCGCACCATGCTGAACCATCCTAAACTCCTCAAACCCGTCATCAACTTCATCATCCAGACCGGTCGCTTTAGTTGAGTGTCTGGCTCTTATCAATTTTACCTCTTTCTTCTCTCTCTCACTTTACCTTAGTAAAACCTACATATAATACCCTCCATATCAAACACACCTCATGCCGCTTTTACACCATCTCATGTCACTCGCATCACCTCCTTCGATATCTCGCTACCAAATCTTTCCCACTAGTTTTCACCTTTTCTTTTTCCAACCTACTTACAAAATGAACCGTAAATAAACCACTACCGTAGCTCTCATACCACGTACTAGTTTACTAGTAGTACCGCCGCGTAGCTATTATGGCCAGGTACGGCGTGAAATAGAATTCCAGTTCCAGTTCCAGTTCCAGAGTGACATCAATTGGGATACCTTCAAGGTATCTGCCACATCCGGGTCTGTCGCTCGTATTTACCCGCTGGTGCTGTTCAAGTGAGTGACAATGTCTTTATTAACGGAACTCTATTGATGCAATAGATGTCCGGCTCGCCTCAGATGCCTCTGCGTCTGGAACTTGCCCGGCATGGCAGGATTCGGATCCCTCACTTTCCGAATCCTGCCCACGACTGGATCTGGGCATCTCCTCGCTCAGATCCTGTCCGTATTCATGCCCGACAGCTGCTTCTTCCGAGGAGTTAAAACTTGGCGAAATCCACACTTGAGTTCCGTGACCTCTGGTTCAACGATCAAAGCAGTGTGGACAATTTCAAACAGACAGGACTGCTCAGAATAGTGCTGGGTATCATCTGTCAATTTGCAGCATTCAATTAGCTCTCCATATCAAGTCACGCTTTTCTGAGCGTGTGAAAAGGGCTGTATTTGGCAGGGATAAGGAAATACTTAGCAATGGCATAACGTCTTCAAAAGGTCAGATGCAATACTCTGGGTAACAACGAATATATACTTACCAAGTGTGACAGATACCAGTGCACATAGCAGCGGCATTGCAAAGATCTGAAGACATGGATCGTTATGTGGATCATTTACACTCAAAAAACATACCCATGCCAGCGCCATGTGCCGGGTGTTCCACTGAAGATGAGCTGGGGCCATCATATATTGAAGCACGTGTTTCAAAATGAATGCCGCAATAATGGAGGCCATTGAAGCACCTGTTTCAAAATGAATGTAAAACACAATAATGGCTTATATTCAAGGTCACTGAAGCACGCGATTCAAAATGAATACCCTGCAGTAAACACAATAATGGCTCTGGGCGGAATATAAAGCGGGAGAAATGTTTACAATGACCCTGACTATTATTCAAGTTACAAGAACGTGGTGGGCCACTCCGCGGCCCACCACTTCGGTTAATCTGTGAGCGCCTGAATTAGTGCCATTCCCAAAGTTTAACGGTGGTATTCCAAAGATTCGGAGCTGATTTGCCATAAGCGGAGTTTAAAAAGCTTCAGACGGACACGGATAATTCTATAAAGAGAGAGATTGTGTTTCCATTCATTTTGAAACACACCTTCAATGGCCTTGCATTTAAGCCATTATTGTGGCATGCATTTTGAAACACGTGCTTCCATTTGCATTTAACTGTTTAAATTCCACAGTAGTCTCGGACCACGTTCTGAGGCGCGCTCCGCCCATCCGGGTAACGTGTCTCCCTCTTTATAAAATTATCCATGTCTGTCTGAAGCCTTTCAGACTGCGCTTCTGGCTCAGCTGGCCCAACTCTTTGGTAGGTACACGGCCCATCTCGGGAGCTAGAGAGAGGTGTCAAGACGGTCGAGGTGCTTCTGAGCAATAATAATTTCTTTTTCTTGGTTTTTTGGAGGTATCACTCATCATCATTATATATAGGCTGAAGAAGAATATTAAACGATGGGCAGATCTCGCAAAATGGAGGCCTAGCCTACACCAGTGGAACTAACTACATTTGCTCAAGAGTTCGTCGACGATTTTACCCTCGCAAGAAATGCCGAAAGTGCAAAAAATGTCAACGACGATTATTATGCCCATTCTCTGTAATTTATCCGCGACGCCCTCATTTTCTGTGTCTTCGAGTACTCAGTGGGTTTTGCTGGTATTGGGGTTTATCTTTTCGCGGCGCGGGTCTCCACAATTATGCACGGGAATGCTTGGAAATCTTACTTCACTGGAAGTATGAGCTCACTCCCGAGGCGCAAGCTGCCAAAGAGCAGGCCTGGTTTTACAATCGGTGGGGCATTCGTGGCCGTAGCATTGCGAGTGATCTGGGCCAGGAGACAATGCCGCGACTGCCGCGCATTGCCGCGGCACTGCCGCGCCGGTGGCTGTGTTATCCCTACTTAGGAGTAAGTGGTATATTGGGTCATGTTATTGTATTCTGAGCAATTTTTCGATGTTCTAGCTACTCCACGACTTTGTATATGGCTTTGGTATGAATATATCCGCTATATCGATCAAAGACTCGCGTCAAATTCATGTTTCAACCGTGTTATACCTGAGTTCTTGCATCAAAACCGACGTTCGTAAGGAGAGGACATTAAAAATGGCTGTCTTGAATGCTTGGAACTCATTACTGAAGTTATAAGTCACGCGTCAGTACCGCAGCATGTGTGCGTCGCATCCGCCTCAGTGCCGCGGCAGTGCGCGGCAATGCGCGTCAGTGCCGCGTCGATGTCGCGTCAGTGCGCGGCAGTGTCTCGGCAATTCCCCACCTCAGTAGTATATCTTTCTGGAGACGGAGATGATACCAGCCATAGAAGAGGACCCATAATTTGCGTAAATTTAGGGATGGGTTGGGTCAAAATTCGAGGTTGGGATTTTCGGTGAATGGTTCTGGTTCTTGTGTACGGAGCGGAGCGCCTTCCTCTCAATTTATTGGTGACATGAACCATGAATGTATATAGCAATAGTGTTCGAATTTGTAAATACTGGGTGATAGGAACAAGTCCGGACACAGTTATAATCAGAAAATCTGGTTCAAACTAGAGTGTGTTCAGTCGAGTTTCCATTGCCGCGGAATCACAACATTTCCGGCCTGGGCTTATATTGCAGTTCTCGACGTGAGAATTTGGCTTAAATTCTGAGTGTTGAGTCCCGTGGAAAGCAAGCGGAAATGTCGTATAAAGTGAAAGTTGAACACTGTAATCCTAGAAATCACATACCGTGGTAGTGTTGCGCATCCCGATGCGCGTACAAAATAGAGCACAGCTATTTTCCTGGGAAATTGGGACAGAATTTTCCTGAAAGCAGTGATACAACGTGAAAAGGGAGCTCGGACTAGTGTCATTCTTGATCACCCGGACCCCTGTTGCAGCATTTCACTTTGAATACAATCAGACTAGTGAGCTCAAAGAGATACACAAATGTTCCTTTCGAAAATCACAGTCCTCGGTGCTGTCTCGGAAATTGAGCAGATAATAAGAGTATAGTTGAATCTAAGCCAACATTGGGATTCGATTAGAGCATACCTATCACAAGGTATTTGAAATGATTGCTCGGTTCCAGACGATGTATTTAGATTATTAGAGTACAACCAAAGTTAATTCAATGTTCATGAACGCCTGTGGAAAGCAATAAAGGCTGCGCGGCGCTTTCCCCTCACTGCGCGGCAATTACACAGCCACTTATACGATCAACACAACAATTTGGACGCGTCTTTTACTACTTTCGCGCTGCTCTCAGTCCAACATATATACTGATCAACACAACTCTCAAGATAGCGGCACAGGAAAATTGGGCTACAAAGTGTGGACATGCCGGATGACGATGACGACTGTACTTATTATTGAACGCGTAGTCGTCGAGTGCCGATCAAGGGTGGTGCTCGAACATGTGAATAGGACAGATTTAGCACACTATTTCTATTCTTCCACTAGGAAATTCTGCTACAGACCAAGTTCAATCCACGTTTACTCAATCCAAAATCGAGCGTTGGTTTAGGCTGTCAGGAAATGAATTCTTTGGCGGCGCGCCCCGGCTTCCGGATCGTGATAGACATTGATCATCTGTCAGTTGTCATTCAGTAGATAGATATAAACCCGCACCTACCTATACCTTTCCCTCAGTCTTTGATCCCACTCTGCAGGAGACTGAGGGTGAGTCCATTAATTATTTACTTCATACCTTTATTTACTTATTCTGTAGTATTGCGCCTTCCGCGCATTTTCAGGTATTTAATATTTAGTCTTTGATCCCACTTTGCGGGAGACTGAGGTATTGCGCCTTCCATGCATTTTCAGATCTTGATAGGTTATGGGCCACCAAGCGCTATCGCTCTGAAGACTTACCTACAAGAAGACTCATTGCTCGCTCATCAGAGGCACTGCCTCGTATCAATCACCCCAAATCACTCCACTGCCGATATCACCTCGGAAATCTCACAGAATGTCAAACACAGCTGTCCCGGTTTCTAGCGAACTTTCGGGTGCAGAAGACTGGCTCATGTTCCGAGTTAATGCTCAAATGGAACTGCGCCGAGAAGGTGTTTTTACTTTGCTCGAACCTGTGTAGTGATCGTCACGGGTCTCCCGCGGGTACCCCGGCTCTGACCCGTACCCGTACCCGCAAAAACCCGTACCCGTGGTCGCGGGTACGGGTTTTTTGGCGGGTTGGCGGGTGGCCCGCAGCGCTCCATATCATGCATCTCACTCAGAAGATCCTCCAAATCAGGCAATTCTTCACCGCCATCGTCGGCATTGCCATTAGCTTCACCTTTACGGGGCGACGAGTCAAACAAACGAAGGAAGCTTTTAGCAACGAGGTTGATAATATGAGCAAAGCACCGAGTGCGATCCTTGCTGCCGCTGAAGCCAGGGAGAAGTGACTCGAGCTTGTCCACCATGACATCATTGTTCGCTGCATTGTCGCAAGTGACGCTCGCAATCCGGTTCTCAATGCTGTAGGCAGTAGCAACATCAGCGAGAACCTTGGCCAATGTTTCCCCCGTGTGAGACTATCGAGGATTGAACATCAGATAATACTGAAGATAGAATTCCGAACACATACTTCAGGGACCTCGACAAAATCCAACAGGCAGTCGATCTTTTCACCGTTTTCCTCCCAATGCCCACTTACTGCCACAAATGCGCGGTGGTTCGGCGATGTTCAAGCATCTGTAGCGAGAGTAACACAGCCGTCACGATCCTGTCCAGGGGAGTAGTTTTAATTGTGAGAGCAGATTGAGGAAAGAAGGGATAAGAACGTACATGAAGCCGCTGTCTAAGGCGCTCCTGAGTCTTGTTCGAGAGTACCTTGACGTCACGGGCAATAGTAGATGGCGATGGGATCCACATGGCTGGGCAGCCGGACTTCATAAGGTAGCGGAAGCCACGATCCAATGCGTTGACGAAGGGGCGGAGACTCTTGGATATCCAGCGAACAAAACCAGTACTGTTCTCGCCAATAAGCATAAATAACAAATCAAAAAAAATGCGCACCGTGTTTCACTCTTGCTTAGTGGGACGTGCGAGAAGTTATCGAGATTACCAGGCGTGTGACGCTTGAAAATGTCGGTAATGCGTTGGGTTTTCGCGCCCTTGTTAGCCGCAAGAAGAGACCGAGCCTTGTCTAAGCTACCAAGCGCAGCTGCAGCATCGATATTTTCCTCGCCCCAGCATTTCTTGGCATGCTTCGTGAGGTTTTTTGTGGAATTCCGGTCCTTCGTACCCTGGTTGCGCGAGACACGATGTCCGCAACCCCGTGCAGCGTAGGTGAAGACGTGATGGAGGTTGCCGTTGCGGTATTCGATGTTGATGTCGTCATTGTAGAAAGCATAGGTCGTGCTCGTCCAGCCTCGTTTGGCTTTTTCTGAAAACATTGAGTTCTCATTCGAAAAAAAAAAGAACAATGGAAGACACACCGAGATCCTGTTTGTCCCTTTCCTCCTTCGATGATTTCTCTACTGACTCACTGCTCGCGCTCGCCGCCAATTGGTCCCAAGTAATCGATGCTGCATCATCCTCGTCGTTGAACTGGAATGAACCTAAAAATGCAGGGGGTGTCGACCTGACTTTACGAATAGTGGGACTGTGCGTGAGACGGATAAAACAATTAGCTCGAGCACCAGCAGCGTGCTCTTGCTCCCAGATCTCCTCCGAAAAACACCCCTAGTTATAGGATTTAGTGTAGTGGCATGGAGCTAGCCAAAGGAAATGTTGTCTAAATCCACGACTCTAGCCATGCATGGCTAGGTCCAAGGACTTTAGACTCTTGGCGCATTAAAATAATAAAAGGCAGCGGTGGGAATCGAACCTAAAAGGCAATGGTACTGCTTACATTATAGTAACGAAAGCAACACCATATACAACTGAGCCAAACTGGAATTGACATCTAGTGAAAGTAATGGGAATAAACTCTGACATTTCAATTACATAATTCTCATGTCTGTTCACCTATTATGGCCCGCATAGGGCCATAGGTTAATGTTGGGGTTAGTGGTTGGAGTTAGAGTTGGGGGTTAGGTGTCAGGGTCCCAAGGTATATGAATTTTGGTCGGTTAGGGTTTTGGTTAGGATTGGTTGGGGTTGGTTAGGTTGGTTAGGTTTTTTAGTTAGGATTGGTTAGGGCTGCAGGCAGTTCCAAAAAGAAGAGAATAAGCAGTGTAATATATTTTCGAAGACCTAGGGCAGCTTGCCTGCCCTAGGTGTGGGTATAAGCAGTCCCAAATAGGGTAAGGTAGGGTAAGGCTAGCCTTACCCTAGCTGGGAACGAAAATAAAGGTATATCAGCTATATGGTCTAGATGGTTTGTCCACTCTCTGCTAATAGAGTCCAGTCTCTGGAGGTTGAGGGTTCAATTCCCTCTACAGGCATTCATTTTGCCTCTATTTTAAAGAGGGATACTTTAGCCTTTCGTCATGGACCTAGCCAACCGGATGGCTGGTGCCGTGGATTTAGACAACACTTCCTATGGCTAGGTCCATGTACATTAGACTAAATCTTAGTGCTATGGCTCCGAAAAAATGTCCGCTGACGAGCCTTGCTCTCCGCTGCATCCGTATTTGGTTAGATTCATAGTTTTCGGCATGTTAACATTTGGTACCTTTCCTTCCCACCTTCGCCTCTGTCGCATTGTTTCACTACGACAGCTCTTATTGTCTTTACCTGTTTTGTATTTTCCAGGTACAACCCTCTGGTTCCTTTCCTACTATAAAATCTGTACCACCTTTCACATTCAATAGATTCGGATTTTGTCTTCATCTCCCTCGTCGTCTGCTGCCGGCCCCCGTCGTTGCCGAGCTCCAGGACTGTTGGACCAGCTCGCACACTTGTTCCTTCCTTCCGCACTCAGCCGGTTGGTTGGTTCGTCATTTTGGAGCCCCCCGAAGATCCATCACGTTGCGCTTGCAGACGCAGTTAACGAGCTGATTCGCCTTGTTTCGTCCCAGCAGCAGTCATCCTCTGCAGCTCCACGTCTCCACTCGCCGCCTTCGCCGCCTCGTCCCGCGTCATGCTCTTATTGCAGTGATTTCGCACACTTCATCGCACGATGCCCCCTGGTCGCCGCAGATATTCGTGTTGGGTTTTGTCAGCGTAACACAGACGGAAAAGTCGTACTTCCCACTGGTAGCTTCGTCCCGCATCGTATTGCAGGCCCGAATCTTCGCGTTCGCATTAGCTCTTGGCACAGCGAAAATTCTGCACGTTACGCACCTGTTTCGGAGTCCCCACACGCCGCCGTCGCCCCACGTCCCTCGTCATAGCTGCAACCATCGTCGAAGTCGTCGCACTTCGCCTCTGGCGTCGCTCCCACGTCCACCTCCACGCCAGCTCGTTCCGTCGTGCCCACGTTCCCCGCGCAAAATCGCATCGCAGATCTTGAGTCACAGCTAGCAGCACTTCGTTCACGAGCTTCGCTTCCATTGCAGTCGCAGCCCACGTCGTATGCAGTCCCATTGCAGATCCAGTCGCAGTTCTTCGCACAGATTCAACCTTCCGAGTCCTGTGTGGTCCCCAGTGCGCCGATTTCGCCTTCTCATCGCGTTCCTGCCCCAGCGCCAGCGTACATGTCCCGAGTCGATCCAGACCCGCCAATTGTAGTGTCTTCGCATCGCGTCGAGTCCCAGCATTGTTTTGTGCAGCCACAGCCTTCTTCAGATTCAAATTTGCCTTGCACACAGTCGTTCCAGCTTACAGAGTCGTCCCAGCGCTTTGCATCTTGCATCTTATCGAGCCAGTATCCCGCGCCGTCGTCGGAGTCGTTCCCCACGTCGCACTTATCACAGTCCCGCGCTTCGAGCCCCAGTTGCGTGCAGTCGTTGCAGCCCCGGATTCGCCACAGCAGCGTCCTCGTCGAGCCGTATCGATCCAGCACCCAGCGTCGTCGTCCCAATCGTGCCCTCGTCGCCGTTGTTGTCTCAGATTCGCACTCCGAGTCCCGCTTATATGCAGCCAAGTCCAACTGCCTTCGCTGAGTCAGTGACGCATCCTCATGATTCCGAGCTCGTTCCACGCGTTCTAGCCCCAGATCCGAGTCCTTTCGATGCCCCAGTCGAGCTTGTGGCCAGCGCCTAGCCCCTGCGTTTCTTTGGAATTTTGCGATAGTTTGTCACGGTCCTGCGGATGTTTCAATCTCGACGCGCACCTCACCTTTCTTGCGTTCCATTTCTTGTATTCCCTCGACTTCTTTGCTCCATTTCGACGTCCATTCGATGCCTGCACGCTGCGTTTACCCCACGAGTCAATATTACAGTTGGGAGGACCCAACTGTGACGCACCTTGATTTTCTTTGCCCATTCTCCCCATTCTCTTGCCATCAGCCCCTGCCCGCGCTTATCCTCATCCCTGCCTCAGTCTCATTATCGCATTCGAGTTCGCTTGGTCGCCGTCGTCGTTGGTGACCGAGGACGGTCACTTTTTCAGTTGGGAGGAGATGAGCAGCGCCCCGCGCTGATCACGGAATCGGTCCGATTGCTTCCGTTCCAAACACAGCCATCCAAGTTCGCCGTCATGCTTCCTGTCTTCTCTCGTGTCCAGAGCCCTTCTGCTTCCGGGTTTTGTATCTGGCGATAATTTCCGTTAAATGCACGGCAGGAATGTTCCAAGAATGGAACTATTTGAGTTTTCTCCTTCTATGTTATATTACACTTTCTACTATATATCCTTCACATGTATTCTACTTCTTCAGAATACATTCGCCACATCGCTTTTGCCCCAGATTCCGCATGCTGCCTTAGCGCTTCGTCGCCATCCTGATGCTCGCTCTCACCTTGTCCCTCGTCGTCCACGCTCTCGTATTGTTTTATTTCTTTGTCGTGTCTGTCTCTGCTCGCCATTCCACTGCCAACACCTCCCATTCCCCCTTTCCTTCCTTTCCCTACCAACTGAGCACTGAGAATGGTTTCACCCATTCGCACATATTTTGTCTTACGGTTGCCCTAGGAGTTGCTTGCTTGATTTATTCAGCTCGCGCTCTTGGAAGCGCCGTATGCGTGTCACCGCTGCAATAGTGTTTGGGGCAACAACACCACACAATGTGGTGTTTTTCTGCTCTCCGTGGTCCATGCTATCACCCTGTGGTAATTTTCCTCGGCACACCTTGGTGGCTGTGCTGGCCGAGTGCTGGCCGAGTGATGGCCGAGTGATGGCCTCACCCGAAGCCGAAGGGTGTAATCTTTCTAGCACAAACATTACAGCCTTGTAAACATGTAATTTTGTCCCCTGAAGACAATACTGCTGTCACTGTCTTGTCAGATGAGGCTAAGCATAGACCAATGATGTATGGCTTGGCTGGAGGGAGAGATTAGTGAACCTTGATTTAATCTCACCATCCCAGGAATCATCATTTGGCAGAGACATTTATCTCAGCGGTGGCATTGGGGGAATACGCAAAAGAAATATCTGTACGATTACGAAACAAGGTACCGCATCCCACAAACATCTCGTGTATTCTTTGATTTAATAATAGGCCTTGGACCGCCCTCGAGGCCTGGACCACTCTGAAAAATGATTATCAGAGTCAGGGAGACATTGTAATTATCCTTGCCATTCGGCAACTCTTCTCAACTCGTGCCGAGGATGGTTCAGATATCCAATATGGAAGCTCATCTCCGAGGCAATGAAAAACTTGTCACCAAATGTGAATTTGTCTGTTGCCAGCAAGCCCCGAGGCCTGGACCACTCTGAAAAATGATTGTCTGAGTCAGGGAGGCATTGTAATTATCCTTGCCTAGGGTTGGGCACGGGTTCGGGTCAATCCGACGGGTTTCCGGGTCGGGTCGCCCGGGTACGGGTCGCGGGTCGTTGGGCTCGCGGACCCGGAGGAACCCGCTACCCGACCCGCGGTTTGGCGGGTCGTTGCAGGTACGGATAATTCGCCTTTTTAGCACCATTTTGGGCTTAAGTTCGACAGTATCCAGGGTGAGAGATTGCATGGAAAAGCTGGATCTTCAATTCAACTCTTCCTGAACAGAAACCGGATGCTATGTGACTAGTTTCAAGGCCGGTGAGCGCTCACCTTGCATGTCAAGGACAAATTAATTGTACTCACCACTCAATTCACTTGCAGAGACGGCAGAATGACGCTTTTCAGGTCATGTGGAGGCCAAAACACACTCCCAGGTATGCCCGAGATGCCCAATGCGAAGACCCGTGGTGGACCCGTACCCACCGGGGTACGGGTTTTTCAGGGTCCGGGTCCGGGTTGAGCAATTTCTACCCGGACCCGTACCCGTGCCCTTCCCTATCCTTGCCATTCGGCAGCTCTTCTCAACTCGTACCATATCTGATATAGAAGCTCCTCTCCGAGGCAATGAAAATAAATGACTCACCTGGATTTTAAATTCAATTCTGACCTGAGGATGCCACCTTTTCTCCAATCTGCCGCGTCTTGTTTCACCTCCTCCGTTTTAATGTCTTCCCCGGTTGTTCCTATTAAATGACTCCCGTCTGTGTGTGCCAGGCCATCCAGTATCGATTCGTACGTTGTTGCAACAGTCCAATTTGGGACCTTCCCAGCCAGAATCAAATCAGAGGCAACTGACGAGGGAAAAGCGCTAACGAAGGGGAACCTGATGTCTTCTCAGGAAATGGTTACTAAAAAGGACCAGAAAAGGTGTAAAATATATCCTGCCTCTAGAAAACATATTCCGCGGTACGCTGATTGCAGCACAACAAATAGGGTAAGCGACTGAGGCGTGCCAGAGACCGCACTTGTCATGTAGATTCGAAAAGAAATGCTTCAATATACAGATCGCGCCAAGGGGGATCAAAGATAAGAGAAAACAATATCACCTACAACCATTTTTTTACCGAGGTTGGCCGACCCCTCCCCCCTCCCGCGGGAAACTACTTTATTTGGAATGAGTTTTCCACCCCTGGGGCAGACCGATCTAGCCGGTTTGCTTGGCGCTCAATTGGTGCTTGAATAATTGAAACCTGCCTGAATCTGCTGCATCGCAGAGAGGCAGCGGCCAATGTCGTAGCCATATTTGCATTGACCCGATACATTTAATATGAGCTCGAATTTCATGTGCTTGCTTCGCAATGCGTTAGGAAGGACTTTCCGTTTATTGGCGGAGGGACTCGAAGGCTGGAATATGCCACCATCTGACAAAGTGAGTGACGATTCAAAAGGCATACTCAGAGGCTCAGAGCTCAATATCTTCATCTTGCTTCAGGAATTAACTGCCAGAAAAGTTGCGAAGACGATCGATCCTGTCAAACTGCCGCAGATCATGAACGCCCAATTGTAGCGGCCTTCTATCCAGGATACCATGACAGTGTACAGACGAGCGGAGCAAGAGGTCTACAAGGTTCCTCGCGGGGAACAGAACTTACAGGCTCTGTTGCTCTATCAACTTGGCGAGTGCGGACTCGAGACACCCAGAGTATGTCAATGTATTTGATAAAGCCCTAGGAGTTTCGCTTAAACAATCCGTGTTGAGACACTAATCCTGGATTAAATCAGTGATGAATTATTCTTACCAGGGATGGATTAAACAGAGTTTGATCCTGGTTCAACGCATTAACAAATATGATGCGCATTGCGAGAAGCGAACCACAGATCTCCGCACTAGATGCTATCCTTGTAAAGAACAGGTTACCGACAACATCAAGAAGGCCATAAATATGCCGCCCAGATTGTGTTATGATATCAGCAGTTTGCTAATGATTTTTTTCTGCCTATGTATTGAACTTTGTTTTTATTTTCCACATCAATTTGAACCACAGAAATATAGTCTATCTTCCATTATAATAATACTTTTCCTTGCCTATCGCCCTCCAAACCTCCCATTTATTCTGGCCGTTCCACTGAGATTCCCACATTTCCTGGGAAATCTCCGTTGTCCTGATATTTCTCCAGAAATTGCTCGGCCTGTAGATCCTTGTCGAGATGGGGAATGGCTTGGACAACAAGGCGCATCGGATGCAGCATTTCGACGGGCTCTCTGGATTTGCCCTTCTTGCCTGCAGGGACACTTGTGGTTGTGAAGAAAGCGAAAAACTTCACTTTATCTCCATTGAACTCGGTTTCAAGTTCGCCTCCCAGTCGTTCGCGCCGTGTGATAGTTCCTTTGATCTTTGCCCACATTGCATTCGTGGCCCGACCTTTTTGGATACAGCTCTCGGATCTTTGCCAACTTATGAGTACCCGCGAGTGCTTGCAAGTATCCATGCATAATAATAACAACTCTCTACATTGCATCTACTTAATATTTATGTACTCTCAACGTCCATTGCTTCGTCTGTGGTTTCAGGTTCCTTCCTTTTTGGTCTCTTTGACCTCTCTTTAAATGCAGCAATGATATCGTTTAGTAGAATTTCCTCAGGAGATGATGGCACCATGATTCGAGGACTGAGGCTGCACGAGTAGACTCATCAGAAAGGGAATGACGCATCTTCGACACAGTCAATCCCCGCACGGGAAAATGCACGCTCAACATCGGTTGAGGTAGTTGAGAGAATTACAAATGGGAGGGAAATAGCACAAATTTATGAGCTGGCGGTTGTCTGGGGCTTGTAGTAGGTCTTCCATTCATATTGTACTAGATCTTCCGCAGTTTTGATCCACTCCTGAGGCCATTTGGCCATGACAAAATAGAGAGTTTGCGCAGAGCCATATGAGCCATTGTGTGGCTTTTGATTTTGGGCGGAGTGGGTGGTTCAGCCCCGGATCTTATCAACGCCTATAGAGCCCTCATTTTGAGGCCTCAATTAAGTAGGAATCATCAGCTCAGTTTGTCGAAAATTACGAATTTTAGTAGCCATAAGGCACTGTGTGGCTGCTGCGCAATACTACGTCTTGCATCGGGGATGAACTACTGTGTCACCAAAATCAGTGAGACACATGCATAGATCGGAAATAACACACTCATTGCCACATGGATAACAATGGATTCATCAGTAAGTCCATAGTATTTATTCATTATTCCGAGACCACGCAATGCAGCTGCTCGGACGCAAGATAAGAGTCCCACATTGCGGATGAATTCGTCGAGTGTGGTGGTAATGCAATCGAAGATAGGTATCACCTCATGAATGAGAAGGCTTTGGGATATAATCACCCTCTTTATAAAATTACGCTGTCTGTCCGTCGGTCTGAAGCTTTTTCAATCTCCGCTCAAATCCCTGATGTGTGCAGTCATTCCGGGGCTCTTGATCTCTCCACATAAAGATTTCCAGGTCCGCCGTGCCGTTTTCTGCCCTATCCAGGCCGCCCTTCAAATAAAGTTGGACGTGTGAAGGCGCAGTTCTATCTGCGCCCTTCGTCCGATAGAAGTCCAACACTTCTCGGCTGCGGATGCCGGATACATATAGAACCAGCGTCGATTGAGGGAGAAAGTGCTGTCGATATGCCGTGTCTGATGGCCGCTTGTTGGTTCGGGCCGGGCGTTGTTGTTGCCAGTACTTAGGATAAGGCGCTGTCCAACTGAAACTCCGCTTATTACTTCATTCCAACTACATACCGCGCAATGCCCGGCAAAACCGTCGTAAAATCAAAAGGCAACGGTGATTCCAGGAGACAATCGCGGTCCACCAAAGCTGGCCTCCAGTTCCCTGTCGGTCGTATTCACCGTTTGTTGAAGAAAGGCAACTACGCTCCGCGTGTCGGCACCGGTGCATCTGGTGCGTCCTCAGCGTCCGAACACTTGGTCCCTTTCTCACTGGCACCTTCACCAGTTTATCTTGCTGCTGTCCTCGAATATCTCATCGCCGAGATCCTTGAACTTGCCGGTAACGTCGCGGAAGCCAACAAGAGGCACCGTATCATTCCCCGTCACCTTCAACTTGCTATCCGCACCCACGAAGAGTTACATAAAGTAACACTTGTCCTTAGACCATCTAGCTCATACCTTGCTCATCGCCCACAGATACTTGTATCAGCGATCTTTCCACAGGGCGGAGTAGTCCCGCACATTGACCCTTCGCCACTGCCGAGAGGTTGAATTTTGTCGCTGTTGTCCAATTTATTTCTGACGTACCATTTTTTAGATCAGAGGGACAAGCCTCTGTCCAGAAATGGCAAAGCGGAGCAGGATGACGACGAGTCTGGCAGTATCCGCATACAATTAAATTGCTGATAAAAATCCTGGAAATAGGTTTCAGCTGCCTACACATCCTGAGACCGTTGCTTAGATCAGGCCCTAGTGGGGTTTTAATATATCATCGTATTCTTGGGAGAGATGAGCCGTGATATATCCAGAGCTCTGGCCCAGAGATGCATCCAGATCTATCATTTGTAATGGTGGTGTAGACTCGTAACCAGTCTGCCTACGCCGTTCTAACAAGGCGGGCTTGTTGCCGTAGGCAGACTGGTACTTCTCGGATATGTCAATTGGTCTGTCGCGGAGTTTGAAATTAAGTTGTTCATTGAGTGAGACCGATGACGCAATGAGCCGCGGCAATTCCGGAGATCACGGTCCGAAGTTGATTTCCACTAAAACTATCCTCAGGTTTTACGGTGTTCTGTACCATAAAGAGGAAATATAATGAGGCCAAATCAAAGGGATAACTCTTTTATTTATTACCCCAGCTTCAACCGAAAAATAAACTTAAAAACTGAGTGTAAACGGAATAAGATTGTGAAAAAGTCACTTAAATTTCAAACTCCGCCCCAGCCCAATTGGGATATCCGAGAAGTACCAGTCTGCCTATGGCAACAAGCCCGCCTTGTTAGAACGGCGTAGGCAGACTGGTTACGAGTCTAATGGTGGTGCTTCGGCTAACTTTCCGCGCGCCTGCTTGTTCGTTGGCTGCTCGCTGCCTCCCGCCGCTCCAAGCGCATGGCTGTGCTCTCCCGCCCCTTCCTAAAATGGTAATCGCCGCCCGCTAGCTTTGGGGGCACTGAGTAACATGTTCCGATGCTCAGCAATCTGTCTACCGCTCCCCACTCTGACACTTTTACGTAACTTTACGTCACGATTCTCACCACGTGTCTACGATGCGTTTCGGTCAGACTGAAGTTGTATAGGTAGTATAATGTACTGTTTTGTGGTTTTTATATCTAATACAGAGGTTCTTTCACAACAAATGATACCTCACCTTAACACTAACCCTAGCCTACTCTTTGGTCCATCTCTCACATCGGGACTATCTGAATTTTGAGCCATCCAAAGATAGTTCCGATATTGGCACCCAAACACCATAAGTCAGCGGCGCCGAAACTTCCGCTGATAGTTCTGATTTCGGGGCCAAATACTGAATCACGATCCAAAACTTCGCATTTCAGCTGCCCTAAAATGCGTTGGGGGCACCATGATCAACTTTAAGCGCGTGCGCGCCTATAAAAGTGTTAAAAGTGTACACAATACCAAACTCCACCTTTCGCTCACTGTTCGAGGCGCTAATTCAAGTGCGGCTTTGGAAGTGCTCATATTGTAATACATTGTCCAAAATTTTTTTATTTGAATGTCTGCAAGTAGGAGCCGGCGCGAAGGGCGACTGCTTGTTAAGCCTAAGGCAACATGTCATAGGTCATTGCTGAAGAAGATATAGGTCAAATCGAGCCTGAAGCCGGATTATAGATCATTTCGGCCGGTCTAGAATGTCCAAATGTCGCGATAGCTCATCGTGCACTGTGTCCAAGAAGTGCGCACTGATTCGTCTGCTGTTGTCCTTCTTCCTGCAGCACACTAGTATGTGAGAAAAGGAGCACAGCACAGATGTGAAGAGCACTGTGAAGAGCACGGTCATGGTCGCTTTGAAGAGCTGTAGGTCTCAATTCAGCGCGGGACGTCGGATACAGTGCCATACCGATGTCTGAACTTGATGATGTTTCTCAATCCCTCTCTGTGATTCCGATACAGATCCATTATGGTGTCATTGCAATTCTCCGGAACGGGCAGCGCCATTTGCAGGAGCTGCAGAAGAAGGGTGTCCACCGCCCTCCCCACCCAAGATTTCGGCCTCCAACAAGCGATCAGACGAACATCCTTATTTGACGTGATTGAGAGTCGAGTAAATGAAGACACCCGAATCAAACGAGAATATTCAAGATCAAAGGATCAGAACGTACAGAATAACACATTAATAAGATTCATTTACGTCCCCGAGCCAATGCCATGGGGGACGAGGTTGTTACACCATCCATCCTGCAGACCATGGAGAAGGTCAAGGACCCCTGGAGGATCTGATAGAGGTATTCCAGGCTTTCCCCTCCGTCAGCGACTCCCACCTCATCCATCGCCTGAAGATCATGCGGGTTTTTTTTTTTTTTTTTTTTTTTTCGTGTTTTCTTGGGGCCGCAAGATCGAATTCACATGCCCACACGCAAGGGTCTTTCTGTTGATGATGAAGTACAATGATTTTACACAGTTACACAGGAATGTGCTCCTTGCAGAAAACACATTTTGTACAACAGCTGATAGACAAATAGCCTTGAAGCATCCGTTCAAAAGGACGCTGGGTCAAAGGTGGTTAGTCTTTTCAGAGCAATTACAACGAAATATTCGCACCTGAATTTGAATCGCGAGAACCATGAGTTTCGAGGAGTATTCTTCCAGTTTCAGGAGAATGAGGGACATTTTTTCATTGAATTTCTTTCTCCACGGTGAAAGTTTGCAAATCTTTTGTATGACTCCAGTGAGACCTGTGAGCATTCTCAAATACAAGTCAGTCAACAAGGGATTCATAAGCTTGTGATATTGCACCTTTTCAGGGAGTCCAGCCGTCGTATGGTTTTAGCGCTGACGTCCATGTACAGTGCAAGAGTCAATGCAGCGGATATCTGAGAGAGAGCGTGGTCCATATCGCCCCAAGTCTTCGAATAGCTCTGAAATGAAATTTCAGCGTTCGCACATAGCTCTGAGAAGGACTACGGAGTTCAAGAGTAAGTACTGCAGCTTTGCGAACATCTTAGAATGTGCTAGGGAGCACCTACTCACCAGATTTGAAAGAGTTATCATCGACGTGAGCTCCTTAACTTGTCGCTGCAATAAGAGAATACATGGCTTGGCATCAGCCGGTGATTCCGAGTCCGAAGTGCGAGAGTCGTAGCTGTGAGAAGACATGCGGAGGACGACACCTTCAAAGAGTCAACTGACGTGGCAGCACTGTCATTTGTGTCATTATGTCATGATGACAAACATCAGACTTTTGACATTTGATTGTGGCGTTGTACAAAGCCCCGGTCACTACCTACTAGGTCGGTCCGCCGACTTGGGCAGATTTACTCTATGAATTTTGGGATTTACTGTATCGCGGACCGAATGAACGAAGAATTTCTCCCAAGATCAAGGGTCCTTCTATTCTGCCGGCTAGCGGTTGAAATTTGCCTGCAAGCAGCAAGGCTGTCTTCCTTCAAAAAAAAAAAAATGCTCGGGCTGAGCCACATTTACTCTACCGTATATTTCAGTTCAAATCGACTGTCACATGTCACGCACCCCCTTGTCGATGTCGAGATCACGCGTCACGCAGGCCTCTGTCGAACCTCCCTAGTGTGACCGAGTGCCCAAAACCGTCGAAGACATGCAAAAAAGTCGAAATTTTCGTTCCGGACGGATGCCGAGGTGTCACGCAAAATTCCGGCCGGTGTCGAATTGTCGAATTGGGAAATTTGGTCACGCGTCACACCCCCGGTCGTTTGAACTGAAATATACGGTATTCTGGACCGGCCTAGGTCGCTCAGACCTACTTTTACTCTACCGAAAAACGCAAAAAACGCGAAAACACTACATGACAACCCCATGATTTTTGCCGAAATTCGCACAACGCCATACCAAGTTCGGCTAATAACACCGAAACAGGCGATTTTCTCCCCTCCCTGTCAAAGTCTAGGACTACCCTGGCCACTGTATACTATGTTGACCACACACCCTTTTTGCCCATGCTGCAAAACGCAAAGAGATTTTGGTGAACAACGCGAAAACGCCAAAAAACACGTGAAATGTAGTCCTGTTTTAAGCTCAGGTGTCCGATCAGAGTAAAAAGCTTATTACATAATCACGAAATGAGCCCATTGCTCTCTGTCACGCGCCCCAGAAACAAAATAATCATAATAATAGACATCTTCTGTGATTGCTCAAATTTATTTGGATTTTTTGAGTACCATTTGACGTTGCTGTGGAAGAGGTTAAGTTGATGGGTAAACATCATATTTATGTCACGTCGTCTTGAGCCATGTGCTGAAACCCTAATTCAAGGATGTTTGGGCAATTCCTAAGAGGCAGATCAGCGCAGATATGCACTAATAGCGAGTCTGCACCGAAAGAAAATGAGAAAAATGCTTTGCGCTGTCAAAACGGCGAGAATACAAGGAAATTCAAACTCCGATGATTATGTAACAAGGTTTTTACTCTGATCGGACCCCGCGCTTACTAACAGACTTCAACAAACGGAGGTACGACGTCAAATATTGTTGAAGCGTCTGTCTAGGAGAGACTACGTGAAATGTCAGAATGAGCAAGAAATGGGCCAGTAATAACTGAAATCGACTGTTTCATTGACCGGTGGATCAAATGCCCTGCCAGATACGGAATTGATCTCCAGCTATATCTCCCCTCCCTGACAAGTTATCGCCATGGCACTTTGGGTATGGAGTTTGTATGTAGGATACTTGAATATGAACTGCCTTCCGCTTGGCGGGCGTGCACTGGTTGTATTTCCGGATGCTGGACGCGTCATCGCTCACTGCGCTGTGGTGGTTGAATGCTAAGAATGGAAGAGTGACATTATAATGATTGACAGGCAATTGACAGGCACTTCTCTTGTGAGTCGCACAATTAACTGAGGTCTCTTATGGGAAAAAACAGCATAGATAGGTAGTATTAGAGGCTTTGCGCTGAGCCACCAGAAGCCACCGGGTGGCTCGTCAGGCATGCGGTCATGGTGGCTAAAATGACGCAAGAATCGTATTTTTAGCCACCAGTGAAGCCACCGGATGACGTCGTGGCTGGCGTAGCCACCGGACAGCGCATGCCGAAATAGCCACCGGGTGGCTCCGGGTGGCTCTGCGCAAAGCCTCTATTAACATGTTAAATCCATAATACAAACAATCTAGAAATGTGGGTTTGAGAAGCTACGAGGCAGCCCTTCATTTCTCAGTATCCAGGAGCCTCAAAGGAGCCGACTCAAGTCGACTTATTTGACTCCCGAGTCGACGGGGGTCGACTTTGCCCGACCGAGTCGGAGTTTGCGGCAACATTAGGGTTTGTCTCGAGGCTCGGATGAATCCCGGATCCAACGGAGATGGGTGAAAGATACATTTTGTGGTGGTTTTGTTCTTTTGAACTCATCACACAGCCCACAACCAACCTACAACGCTCTTATTGGGGATACAATGCGGCCCATCGTTTCCCACAATAAATTTGGCTCTCCCCCAGAACCCTAAAGCACCTCAGTGTGACGGAGCACCTGGCCAGGTTACGCCGCCAGGTATGAGGTGACAGAGATCGTGACTGGCCAGGCCATGTTCAATCTTATGGCCCCAGAACCCAAATAGAGCCCCCCCCAGAACCCAAACAGAAGTCGCAACTTGCCAAGTTGTGACCCACCAGAACCCAAGTAAAGCTCACAACTTTCCAGGTTGCGGGCCTGATCCCCCAGTACCCAAATAAAGCTCACAACTTGCCAGGTTGAAGCCTTGATCCCCCAGAGCCCAAACTAAGCTCGCAACTTGTCAGGTTGCATTCATGATCCCCCAGAACCCAAACAAAGCTCACAACTTGCTAGGTCGCAGCCATTATCCCACGGAACCCAATAAGGCATGCAACTTTTCAGGTTGTAGCCATGGTCCCCCAGAACCCAAACAAAGCTCGCAACTTTCCAGGTTGCAGTATTTCTCCCCCAGAACCCAATGCAGCACGCAACTTGCCAGGTTGAGGCCATGATCCCCAGAACCCAAAAAAAGCTCTCACCAGAGCTGCGGCTACGATCCCCCAGAGCCCAAACAAAGCTCGCAACTTTCCAGGTTGCAGCGTTTCTCCCCCAGAACCCAATACGGCACGCAACTTGCCAGGTCGAGGCCATGATCCCCCAGAACCCAAACAAAGCTCGCAACTTGCCAGGTTGCAGCCATTATCCCCCAGAACTCAATAAGGCGCGCGACTTCCCAGGTTGCGGCCATTATCCCACTGAACCCAACAAGGCATGCAACTTGTCAGGTTGCAGCCATGATCCCCAGAACCCAAATAAAGCTCGCAACTCGCTAGGTTGCAGCGATTATTCCCTAGAACCCAATAAGGCCCGCAACTTGCCAGGTTGCAGCCATAATCCCCCGGAAAAACTTGAAGTGCGCATAGAAAAACAAGAAGAAAAGGGAAAGGCGCGACACCCAAAATGGCACCATCTGGCGAGGCACATTATAGGTCAGTGTTAGTTACGGTATTTGAAACTTAGCTCAGTTCTCACGGGGTTGTTTCGGCTGCCCTCGAGCTAACACCTGGAAAAAAAATGGTAAAACCCTTCGTAAATGGAGCGTCATTTTATCCTGAATTTTTGGGGATGAATAGGCGCTGGCCCTGAAGGATCAGATCAGAGACATTTGAAGGTCTAGGGTAGGTACCTCTGATTTGTAATCCTTACAGTATCTCTGAATGTCAAAACTGCCAAATGTATTCAATGGAGCTAGAGGGACTGTAACAAAATTATCCGTACTTCTGGCTCTATCCCATATTTCCTCAGGTATACATGTTGTTCCTCTCAAAATATTAGGCAACTGAGACATGTTCTGGGCATGCTAGATGGCATTCGGCGCGAAAACAGCCCAAAAACACAGATTACCTAATAAATAATATTTTAATAGAATCCTTTCTATCGCTAATTGCGCATGAATTATCCCGACATATATACCTACATTCCATTCAAATCGGTGAAGAACCGGTTGAGCTACGCAAAATTCTCTGAAAACATTCCAAAACAAGAAATTTTCTGTCCGGTCCAAGGTTCAGGACCCGAATACGACTGAGGTGAGATTTAGCTTCATATCCCATTTACCTGAAACTTCCTTTCCTCTTAGCTTATTTGAATACTTAACAGTTTGGGCTTTTACAAGCCCAACAAGCTGACAAGTCACAAGTAAATAAGTTTGTCCCGATTTCCGACAAGCTCAAATTTCCAAAATAATAATAATATATTATCACATAAGGGTGGCCCCAGTTTTTTCAAGGCAATTTGATGACCTTTTTCTTTCAAGTTCCGACTTGTGAGAGGAGGAGGAAAGGCCAAATCGGCATGGAAGAGGGGATGCAGAGACCAAATCAGCATGCACAGAGGGATGCAGAGGCCAAATCGGCATGCACAGAGGGGGAATGCAGAGGCCAAATTGGCGTGCACAGAGGGGAGATGCAGAGGCCAAATTGGCGTGCACAGAGGGGAGATGCAGAGGCCAAATTGGCGTGCACAGAGGGGAGATGCAGAGGCCAAATCAGCGTGCACAGAGGGGGAATGCAGAGGCCAAATCAGCGTGCACAGAGGGGAGATGCAGAGGCCAAATCAGCATGCACATAGTGGGGGATGCAGAGGCCAAATCGGCATGCACTGAGCCCTCCCCAGAAAAGGTCAAGCTTATATACATCTTTGGTAGAGAACCAAAGGGGTATAAGTAGCGCGTTCGCTGGCATGAAGTCATGATTCAGCTCTATGGAAAGCTGCGCGACGCTGATCCGAACATAATGCCTGACATCGAATTCGCCAAGCACCTCGTGACACTCATGACACAGTCCGAGGAGTGGAGGTACTGTCGTGATTATCTCTGCGAGTAGACTCGTAACCAGTCTGCCTACACCGTTCTAACAAGGTGGGCTTGTTGCCGTAGGCAGACTGGTACTTCTCGGATGTGTCAATCGAGCTGGGGCGGAGTTTGAAATTTAAGTGGCCTTTTCACAATCTTATTCCGTTTACGCTCATTTTTTAAGCTTATTTTTCCGTTGAAGCTGGGGTAATAAATAGATAAATAATCCCTTTCATTTGGCGTCCTTATATTTCCTCTTTATGGTACAGAACGACGTAAAACCTAAGCATAGTTTTAGTGGAAATCAACTTCGGACCGCGATCTCCGGAATTGCCGCGGCTCATTGCGTCATCTATCTCACTAAGTTGTTCATTGAGTGAGATAGATGACGCAATGAGCCGCGGCAATTCCGGAGATCGCGGTCCGAAGTTGATTTCCACTAAAACTATGCTTAGGTTTTACGTTGTTCTGTACCATAAAGAGGAAATATAAGGACGCCAAATGAAAGGGATTATTTATCTATTTATTACCCCAGCTTCAACGGAAAAATAAGCTTAAAAAATGAGCGTAAACGGAATAAGATTGTGAAAAGGCCACTTAAATTTCAAACTCCGCCCCAGCTCGATTGACACATCCGAGAAGTACCAGTCTGCCTACGGCAACAAGCCCGCCTTGTTAGAACAGCGTAGGCAGACTGGTTACGAGTCTACTCTGCGAGAAGATATGCCAGGGGGACATCATTGGGAGACCGGTCACATCTGGCCAAGTCATTCAGCGCCTCAAGACGGAAGAGGTTGAAAAGAAGATTCCACCCTCCATTGTATCCATTAATGCGCTCGTCGCTGGTACAAAGAGTCGTAAAGTGGACGAGGTGGTTCCGGGCGTATATGCGAACGGTCCTGCACCTTATGGAAACCAAACCGGACGCAAGAACGACAGAGCCCATCAGCGACAACGCAAACGTCCAGCTCCCTATAACTCTCACCAGCGCGGCACTCCCTCGAAGCGAATCTGCGACAACAGCTTTTGCGAGACGCCGATCGGCCATACGAAAGATGACTACTTTTCATATGGGGGAGGAAAAGCCAGCAAATATCCCGCCAATTTTGGAGGCAGGAAGGATGTTCATCTTGCTCCAGAGGCGAGGATTGCTGCTCGGTGAAAGCAAGCGTTGGAAGCCAGTGGGAGTCGGTTCGCAGGAATGGCTGAAGTCACGAAGGACTCGGAAGAGGAAGTGAATGCAGTTTTCGAGAGGGTTGAGGAGGGGTTCGCATTCATGCTGGAGTTGCCAAATAATGATGATGACGACGAGATTTCCATTGACGAGGAAGGAGGGCGAACGCCGCAGCTCTCAATCTCGAGGCCACACAGGACGACACGGTCAATCACGATACAGGAGCTTCACGTCACATTTTTCTTAGGCGCGAACTATTCCACGACTATGTCAAATTTGACACGCCGCTAAATGTTCATAGTTTTGGAGCGACGCTGTCTGCAAGCTATTGGCAAAGGCAAGGTAGTCATGAGGACAACGTACGACGGGACCACCTTCACACAATGAGTTTCGAGATTCTTGAGTCGAATACACCCATAAAGAGTCCTGCAACGTACAAAACCACTTAATTGCTCATTTCAAATGAGCTATTGAAACAGTAGTCCTTGTTGAGAAAATATACTAACCGAGGTATATCAACTGCACAATCGGAAATATTGGGGCAATACTTGTTTGCAGGAGTTCTGGGCAAACAATGGTATCAAAATGTCCCAAATATTTCATCCCCTTGGCCGTTGACCGTGCTGCGCTACTGTTCATCGTACAAAGCCGCAAGTTGAGTTTGACTTCGCTGGATGTCACTGTAGTATTTTAAAGATTACCTGAAACCTGCGGGGCGAGATCATCCAACTGGCAAATATGTAGCCCTGCCATCATTTAAGGGCATTTGACCCGGGAATTTTCGGGACGTAGGGCTTGTTGAACTGTTATATTCCGTTATTGCTGCCACAGAATATTGATATTACCTTGATTAAGGCATATTTCCCCGGGCACCGGGGAGGAAGAATTCCCCCAAATTATTCTCGGGAAATGATTTCAGAGGGCGAAGCAACCAAAGCGGCTGAAAGCTTCAACGCAGTCCGTGAGTAGGGTGACTGATAATCTCAGATTTCGATAATCTTGCTGTGCAACTTCACGTACACATTGTATTGGATCATACTATAGCCAAATATGCTCGAAATACTTGTTGCAGCAAAGATAAACGAAGTGGGAAGGAATCCCGCAAGATGACTAGAAATGACTCCAGGGAGAAGAATAAGGATCTCCAAGGAGAAGTAGCGAGACCGGGTGGAAAATTCCGGGATTTTCTGACGCCTTTCGATGACCTCGGGATTGATCTCCAAGTCTCAAGTGGCCCAAAGGGTCCATGTGAAGTTAGCATAAACTACTTAGCTGTGCAAAAATTTCCCTTGATGGCTTGGCCCTAACTTTGTGCGGATTTCTTGGTGCATCTACTTTGCGCGGCTTTTGACTCCATCAATGTATCAATGTTGCGCACATTTTTTGGACCGGAAATTGCGCGTTTGCCGGATCCGCAAATTCCCGCAATATATAAATGTGTTGGTATTTTTTGTGCAGGATTTGGCTTAAAGGGCCTTCAATAGTGCGGGAATGCAATTTTAGGAAATCATGTGTACATGGCAATCGTTGTTTGTGGGGGCTTCAAAACGGTAATTTGATGGTTGGGCGGCTGTTCAAACCTTAAATACGTCAAGTACTCCCTTATACCTGCCCAAAACAGCCAAAAATACATTATTCACAAAATATTCATTTCCTCACCTCGCCGGGGGTCAAATATTCCCTGTGTCTGTTCATATATAGATTAGACCTCACAGGCTCTCTTTCAAGTGAAAAAATCGTACTCATTCGTGCCCTCGTGAGCGAGTCCGGCCCACAGAAATTTAGGAAATTTGCCAAACAATGTCAAACAAAAAATGGGAGGAATGGGTGAAAGACAAACAAAGGCAAATATGATAAATCGTGGTAGCGTGCTTCGCGGCAGCCCACTGTCTCTCCCTCTCTAATGCGCGCCAATGCCATGGCCTTTCATCTCCCCCTTTAAATTCTGCACAGGACACCGGTACATAAAAGCCAGTCCTTTGAACTCTCAGACGAATTCAGACCTACGCTGAAGCGAACTCACCTTGACTAGGTTCTTGACCATAACTAATCTTCCATTAATTCTCTACCACTTAGTGTTGGTTGTAATGGCTGTCTTGGGGGCACAAGCGACTGAAGTAAACGGATAGTGCTGTGTATTTAAAACCTTCCCAATGAAATGAAATTATGTCTGCACATCCATCTAGCAACCGCGTACGCTGGAGCGAAGCGAAGGCACGTCTTGTACTGTATAACTGTGTGCAAGAATATGAGAGGAACATCAATCGCAACTGAAGCAACGTAGATACCTGCGAAAATTTCAAAAGATAATCCCGCAACAATGTTTTCGCCTTGTCAAGCACTTCACGGCTGATGGAACTGCCAACAAGAATTTTCAACGCAGTGTCAAACCGGAGGAAGCTTCTGTCCTCTTCTTTCTGCATGCGCCGAAACCGTTTTTTTGGTGGTCTTCACTGCGTTGAGGCCCCCCATAGTCAGGGGGTGTGACTACGGACGTAGTCGCATGGACATGGGACCACATGCGACTACGCTTTGCCTACCTGTGACTACGTCCGACTACCTGTGACTACGGACGTAGGCATAGGTTGGCTTCGGCTACCTAGCGTTATTGAGCTCGAACTCACTGCGTTCAAGGCCCTCCTAGCCTCAGTCTGTAAAGGTGCATGTAGGTCTGTCCTGCTCTGTGTAGGGGGCTTAACAGGCCCTGTGTAGGGTTACTAGACTGACCTGATCACAATTGTGGCAAGGTGCGTGTAGTCCCTGACCAGGTGTGTGTAGGTCACCTAAGCTGACCCTGTGTAGGCCGGTGCAGGTACCTAAACTCATCTCTACTCAACTACATTGGGGTTAGTCTCGTGTTTATTCAACCAAACATTAATTTTTCAAACACTTTCGAATGTATTCTGAGAAGGTGACTTCTAGGAAGCTACACAGACCTAGCCTGACATATACATACCTTGACAGACCTACACAGAGCTACACACCACTACACAGAGCTATATGGAGCTACACAGAGAGTGTGTAGGTCTCTAGACAGATATGGTAGCCTGGCGGGCAGGGGGAAAGTGCCGCTGTGCCTATGTAAGTGCCGCAGACTGCTGCTGCAAAAAGTCAGACTGCCGCTGCGTTGTCACATTGCCGCTGTGTCACTCTCATAGAAGGTTGTAAGACCTCCCTTCGTAGGAGACCCACTAATTCAAGTTCTATTGTAATTCATTTGCTTCCCCGTTGACCCCTAGTTGAAATATGAAGGTTGATCTTCCAGTTGAGGTTCAATATGCTCCGTGTCAGTACCAGGTATCACCAAGTTATTATATTATTATTCCTAGACAACGAGTTCAATGAGAAAATCTTCTTGACCTGGTGAAGCCGAATAAAAGGGAAACAATAATATGGCTGATTATGAACCCATCTTCGAATGGATATTCCGACATTAGGGAATAAAACAAAGGCCATGAATTCGTGGTTTCACATCCTGCTCAATAAATTCATTGGGAAGCAATAATGGCTCAGGCCATAATTTTCCTAGGGGATGACTTTAGAAGCAAGAAATATTCTGTGGGTGTACTCTTGGGTGATCCAGCTCTTGTCCTCGAACCGGTAAGCACGGATGAAGACGTTGGTCCACTGGTATTGCGGGAGCACGGCCTGGATAATAAGCAGGGCCTGCTGAGTGATATCCTTGTTCCACACCGCAGGTCCCATGCGTACTTCCCTGGCAGGATAACGTATGGTCGGCTCGGTTGCTTTGCCTCTGCGGTTAACCGTCGGGGCAACAAGGATACCCGCGGGGGTCGTAGGACCGATAGAGGAAGCGGGAACGGCACTGGGAGCGTGCACGGCTGCGGCAGGGGCGATAATGACGCCCGGAGGGGGCGCGGCCCTGGTGGGGGGCGGTGTAGCGACAGTGGGGGCGTGTACGATGGCCGCGGGGGGCACAGGGACAGCGGGGGCATGGAAGATCCCGGAGGAGAGGCGGTGTGGGCATGCATGGGAGGCGCATCTTCAAGGTGAGGGCGAACGTTGCGAGTGTCGTGCGTGGGGCTCGGCGAACGTGCGCGCTTGAGGCTCGTTATGCTCGTGGAGAGCTCGGCGAGGATCCCTTCTACTCGCATTAGGCGCCCTTCCGCAGACGAGGCAGAAGGGGCTACGAGTGCGACGTCGGGCAGCGGCGATGGTGCTGCGACAGGTGGCGCATGGGCAATAGCGGCGGCGGGAGTACCAGGAGGAGGAGGCGACACCTGACGGGCCTCGATGCGCAGCAGACTGCTGGCGACGTCATGTTCATCCCGACAAGCTGATTCTGCAAGACTTGGTTGGGGTTAGCGAGCCGAGAAAGGCGCGAAGGATATAATGACACACTATTGATAGAACTGGCATGGGTCTCAGCCGTGTCCGTGCTTAAACGAATGTGCTCCGCTACCCCCTGCGTGAGGGCATGAATCTCACGCTGGAGGCCACGAATTTCCGGTTTTGATTCAAGTCTGTGGCTATCAGGAAGCACCTCGCGTAGGCCAACATTCGCTATGAAGTTACGGGCAGCTGCGCGGCCAGGCGGCAGGTGGGTGGAGGAGGAAGGGCCGGGAGACGCGTTGCGTTGCCTCTCCTTGCCTTTGTTCCTATCTGGTGCGGCGATTGGAGTCGAGGTGGAGTGGACAACAGCAGAATTGCTGTCCAAGTCATCGGTAGCATCATTAGCGAGGTAGGTGGACAAGGACTCGGTGGGGGCAGGACTGGTGACGCTATCCGAGCGCTGGACGGGGGGCGCTGAAGTCGACGAGTGGGCTGCAGATGGCGTCGAGGCGGGAGCCAAAGAAGCATCGGGAGCAATAAAGAGTGTGGGAGTATTCGAAGCAGCGGGAGTCGACATTGAAATGATAGGGTTGAAAAAGTGTTGGAAAAAAGAAGGAGGTGTTGGGGGGTTTCAGAGAGAGAGAGACTGGATTGCGAGGGTTGGGCTCAATCTCAGCAAGACCTCAGTATTTATGCAAGTCCCAAAAGTTCGATAATATTCTACGACGGATGACGATACCCGAAAATCCCGCCGCAACCCGTGATACGCGAGCTTTGTGAAGCAGATGGTACTAAGCTCGGGCTCTGTACGCCGTGGGTGACGTGGTGGTTGCGTGGCCAGATGACGTGGCAACCTTTTGAAAAGGGAGGGGGATTCAGGGAGGGAGATTCCAGGAGGAAAGGCAGGTACAGTGTTTTGTCTGGCACACTCAGAAAAGTATACGTGCAATGACAGGAGCAATCGTGTTTGCATGGGGCTTGCGCGCTCGGTGATGGAGCAAGACGCAGTAGTCAGACCGCAAAAACAGTGAAAACGAAGTAATCGGCGGTTTTTCTCGTTTCCTGCGCTCAGAAGTGTGGGTCTGTATGCGTGTGGGCAATACAATCACTTTCTCGAGAGGTTTGAACTTCCCAACAACACCTACCCATCTGAGGCAAGTCTCAACTCAA
Organism: Mycena leptocephala; assembly: GCA_029378395.1. NCBI lineage: Eukaryota > Fungi > Basidiomycota > Agaricomycetes > Agaricales > Mycenaceae > Mycena > Mycena leptocephala. The sequence continues at coordinate 28,974 of JARJLF010000418.1, forward strand.
CGACTTTGAATATGCGACCCTCATAACTCATCATAGGCACCTGAATCAAAGTCAGCACCCACTCGATAGAAATCATCAGTGCAATCAATTCAGCAAGAACGCTGGCCCAGATGATATTTCTCTATGTGCCGGAAAGGCATACTTTCTGTTAGATCCAACATATCAAGATCCTCTCAAATCTGTCCCAACATTGACCCAGCTATGCATTTCATGCAGTTCAACTTTTGTGGTCTCATGTGGGGTCAGAAAGCAACATGCAACTGAAGGTCGTTAATAAGCAGGACAAGAAAAATTCAAGAACATGGCTATTATGGACACCGTGAATTGCCAGTGTAGCCATGTATTTATTGTCTTGTGTCGATCTTCCACATGCAGAGAGGTCTATGTTGTTTCGTCCTTCATCTAACTAATGAGTATGGTTGTGGACCAAACTTCGTGACAAGTTTGAGTCCCGATTTGGTAATTGCTACTACCACCTCAATTTTCTTCAGATTTTCTTGTAAATGGTGTAAATGGCACCAGAGGAAGCAGCTTTATACATTTGCTGGAACAGAACTTTGAAAAACTCAATTTATTTTTTTCTCAACCCAATTTCGCGCTTTTGAATGCGGATCAGCCGTCCCGGTGGCTGTGCAGCGCCATGCAATACTCCGCCCACGCCTACCGACGTCTGAGAAACGAAAATTAGACAAGGTGACACCCGAGCAGGTTGAAAGGGTGAAATTGTGTCCTGTCTGGCACACATAGCTCAGGTTTCGAGGATAAAATTTTTCGTTTTTCCGCCCGAATTTTCGCGTTTTCTAACCCTAAGTTAGGAGTACCTCCGATTTTTCTGAAATGAAAATTTACCTATAAAATACCCCATCTTGCTACTGAACCTCAAATCTTGGAGGAATCTGATGAAAAATGCGGCTTGACATGAAGTCTTGGCTGCAACCATAGATTTGCAAACTCGGACTATGCCTTAGCAATGGCACTCCGAAACCACAAACCCACGGACTGTATGTTCAAGCTTCAAATTGAGTTTGATGACGTGGATGAAGCTGCAACTTATGAGAACGCATGTACCTATGTTGTCAAGTTGTCAAGTTGGTTTAAAACACATTTTCCAGACCAACTGGAAAGCATCAAGAAAATGCGATGGGGCGTACCAGCACTCCATGTACAAGGCCATCTCAAGATTCATGCACGTACTTGTTTGCAACTGCCTACATGGAATGCGTTGGTCATTTCCACGGTGAGACGGCAGAGCACTATTGGCCGGAAGCAAACCAGTTGGGCCCTCATGTTCGCCAATTGAACCCGGGCCACCGTCAAGACACCATAATTAACCACCATGGTGACTGGAATGATAAGAAGACGATGAAAATTGGTGTGTCGGGTTGGGTCACATTGAATTTGGTGTACAATATTGATTCACTTTGTCAACCTCGGACCTGACCGAGGATCTCCAGGCTGCGAAGAAGAAATACCTAGAGAAGCGAAACCATTACATTGCCCTCAGTATATCATTCAAGGATCGGGTCGCCCAGTGGCAGAAAATGCCCAGAACATATAAGGAGGGTATACAAGCACAGTGCTACGAAAGGTTTCGTTGCCCTCCTCTGCTCTGGGTTCTCTTTGTCTGAGGAATTTCCAGTGCCATCGTAGTCGGCGATCTATGAGAAATGGTTGCAAAGGATGATAGTTTTGCGTCTACCCCGGTTCCTAAAAGCAAGATTGCGGAATTCCTAGACCACCAGTACGTGCTGTCCATGTTGAACCCCTCGATTCTAACACGATCTAGATTATTTCTAAGATGAAAAACTAATTGACCTCGTTTCAGAACAGCCTTTCACCTTCTATTTCTTTGCCACATTTGGTACGGCAGGAGTGGGAGATCTGGGACTTGGCGCCTCTTTGGAGTCAGAAATTAATTTACCAGAAGAAGTGGGCGGCCTTGATATACAATAGACACCCTTCGAGTTCCGACGCATTCCTTGGCCCCCTCTTCGGAGAAACGAGAGGAATACCTCCTACAAGTGAATTAAGGAAGCTGACTAAACAGAATTTGAGATTGTTCCATTCTAACAAATTTGCCTCGACGCTGGATAGAGTTATACCGAGGGATAGACAAAGAGCAAGAGAGAGTGCCGAACTCGTCTGTAGAGTTCTTGCGAGATATTTGTAATAAAGTACAGCTCCGGACAATCAAAGCCCATAAATCCTTATTTCATTCATGTTGACTGAGCCAATGCGAATTTTCTGGGCAAATCTGAGGTTAGAATCGAACTCTACGCATGAAAACACTTTAGAATCTCCTCCTCCGAACTTCAAACGGCGCGTACGTCAACGGGACTGTAATGCGGGTCAATCGCTGAGTCACCTAGCGGTCCCGACAATGACCATCGGCGAAATGAGATTCAGAAAGTGCGTGAAGGAGGAGTACTGTATGAGAGCTGCAGCTGGAATTGAGAACAACTATATACAAGCATGCCGCTCCGATCAAGGGCGGAAAGTGACTGTTCGTACACCAGGGGTGGTATTCAAACAATCTGACATCGATGATCGCGTGAAACTTCAGCGCTACGGTATTATTTTAGCTCTTCGAAGGCCTCGATCCACCTCTCAACTGTCAATCTTCATCAGCCCCATGCAAAAGGGAAATAAAAAGCACCCAAACACATACTATCCCCTGCTTTGATGCAGGTTCCAAATTGCTTTTCGCACACGATATTTAAAGCGGACGCCACTCGACGAGCGGAGGAGCTGGATCTATCGGCGATACGAGCAGCTGTGCCGCGCAGAAATAAGTCGTCGAGCTTCATGGCCACGCAGTTAGACATATAGCAGCAAGCCATCTCGCACACGACAACACAGCGAAGAGTATCAGGAGAAGCGGCAAGGCTTTTGAATGTTCGGACGTCCTCGACTGGAAAAATTTGGCAGAGAAACTGCTCCACGTGGGTATTTGAGCGCATCCCGCTGTCTGTCACCTGCATCACGGGTAGCGAGCGGTTTATTGAATACGCTGACACTCACCTCATACGCGGCCTTCGAGGAAGTTCCCTTGCGATTTTGGCACCTTTTAATGCTGACAAAGAAGCTAGAAATAACCTCAGTTCAAAAACGCACAGGGGTGAAGCCTATCCCAGCAGCTCACGAGTTCTCGGTCAAGTAATCGACGGGCTGATTAGCGAGGTTTGCGGCGAACGCCGCCCATCCGAACAACGGGCGTCCAATGATCAAGCCATCGATTGAAAAGGTCGCAATCGCGAGCGTCCGCAGGATTCTCGATAACCCGTAGAGCGGACCCGCGAGAACGGCAGCTTTGACGATGGGCGGACCAATCAGCTTTCTGGCACGCCTTAGAACAATAGCGGACGATACTGCATCCGCCGCACGCGCGAAGATCGCCAACGGAACTGCATCGGAAACAGTAGTCCGGACTTCCAGTCGGCACTGTGAGGGACATGACAGTGAAATGGATCAAGAACAGATAAGACCGACAACGAAAGCCATGATCCATCAAAGAACCTCGTGACCTCGGCAACGGCCGCTCGGCCCCGTGCCGTGTTCTACTTGCGGTGTGGGCCGTGGCATTGCCCAGCAAAACTCGCACTTTCTTGTAAGTATATTAAAATGAGTGATGGGTCCTGGATTTAGTCCTTGACTACAGGGGTAAAGACGATGGCACTCCAAATATCTAATAACCTCCCCGTATCCGTATCCGGACCCGTTGCAGGAACCACGTTGTTCGCAATCGCCAAACATAATTTTTCTTCGAACACTGCACTAGTAGGAGTAGGAGGACAAGCGGAACACAAAAACGCCGTGTGTACTGTGCAAGCAGCGACATTGCTGATACGCTGTCTGCCGCGCAGTCCTAAGTAAATAGAGTGAGACGGACGGATGGAAGGAAGACACACCGGTACGAGCTGCATGGAATGATAGTCAGTGAATAACGATCAGAATTTCTAAATATATATATATATAAGAACAGCGAAGCGAGATGATCAGGCGGCACGGGGACGTTATCTATCATGGAGACTGATTTCTGCGCAAACTCTTTTTCTACCCAATGAATCTAAAAAGCTCTGAATGAATCGGTGCAGAAATGGTAGAGAACGGGGCCAATTTAGTGGAACCATCAAATTTGAGGATTCACTATGAAGTGAAACACTACAAGCTCACAAATTGTGACTCAAGTAAAGGGTTTAAAAACTTGGTGTGGCCATATTCAGAATCTATGACCTTGAAAACCCCCAATACATGCCATAAGCTCCCTCCTCAAATCCTTTTGTAGGAAGCATAGAATACTCGCTAAAAAAGTCTGACCCTGTGGGAGGTGCCCATGGTGCTCCCGGTTAAATATGAACTGAGATATGGTCTGATTTTACTCGCGCTATGAAAGCCGTAGGTCAAGCTTGCAGATGAGGAAATTCTGTAAGGAAATTCAATGGAGTCTCATGCTCGTCTTGTCGACTGTGTGGGTCCCCTGGCATGTAATAATGTTCGGATGCCTCAAAACATGTTACATGAATCAATTGTGAACTTTGCTGACCTGCCTTGGAGGGTGAACCAGACTCGGTCGGTGCCTCTTGATCCAGGCCGAAATAGATCAAGCTTGGTCGCTGGTCGGATGTGAGTTCTCAGGTAGGTGTGGGCGCCTTGATTAAATTTACATTTAGCTGTTCAGTGCTAGGTAGGTAGGTTACACGTACCAGCATTAACACAGAGAGCGAGACGGCTTTCGTGCCGTTCTGTTGGAGGCGACCCGACGCTGCAGTGCAGTGTTTGTTGTTGTTTGGCTTTTCTCCTATTTCTCCCGTTTCTCCCAATCCGGTAACACGGACAGCCTTTCTTCAAGTCATATCTATACATATGCTGCTTGAGTCATATTCTCTTTTTACTATATATACAGGCCTTCGAGCTGTTCGCCCTCAGTCGTTTCCACCTTTGCGTGTCCGACTGAGATGGGCTTTTCCTTATCCTGTTTCCCATTCACGATGCTCACACCTTACATTTATCTCTTACACATTTTGTCATTACTTTACGTTCCTCTAGCAGGAGCACCGGCTTGTAGAAGACGATCCAATTCGATCTCAGTGATGAATTTGACGCAAGAGAGGGTCGTGTTAAAGCAACATTGAAGGTGTTTCAGTCGAGGCGAGAAAGATGAGTCGAATAGTAAAAAGTGAATACATTCGTTGGTTGATAATCGCTGCACGGCGAAATATCGTCGCCGGTTGTTTAGAGCTCTGCTAAATAGCTGAATATTGTCCCGAGGTCGGCTGCGATCAGACAATCTGAAGGCCAACTTTGTTGAAACATTGATCGAGAACAAAGCTCGGATAACTTCGGGGTGGTTCAGTGAGTTCAAGGACAGGCTGATGTGCGTCATTATGGGGGTGCCAGGGAGTAGGGAGGAGTAACCCTAACCGTAGGAGCATTAGCACAGCCACATACAGGCAGGGTGGCAGGGGTGTACACATGCTAATATGACATGCCACATAGTCTTCTCTAAAGGTGTAGGAATGGTTCCTACATACTAAACACAGTCTTTTGTGAATGTGAAGGAACCGTTCCTACATGCTTGCACCCAGCCTTTGGTAAGCGCATTTTTTACCTGCTATACAGTCTTTTGTGAAATGTGTAGGAACCATTCCTACATCCTTGCACCCAGGTCAGAACTCACCGGAGGGTCCAACAATAACTCAAGTGGGATTATTCAACCCCGAAATGACCGATATTGATTGTTGACGAACAACTTCCGTTTCTTTGATTTCATTTCTCTTATCTCCTCTACCAGGGCTGCGGACGTTGGATGAATCCATTTCATGTTCATCTGGGCAAAATTGACCTGCTGAGGCGATAGCCAGTGGAATTTCAGTCAGAATGGCCCCCTCAGATTCCTTTGTCAGGTGCTGGTCAGTCTGCATTCTTAGGCAAACACCTGACGGCACAGGGACATCGCTCTGCTTTATAATCCAATTCATATCAGATCCAAATTCACACTCAGTTCAAAACCCTGGGCAAAATTTGCCTGCTGAGGTGATAGCCAGCAGAATTTCAGTCAGAATAGCCTCCTCAGATTCCTTTGTCGGGTCCTGGTCAGTCTGCATTCTGAGGCAAACACCTGAAAGCACAGAAGCATCGCCTTGCTTTATAATCCAATTCATATTAAATCCGCATTCACACTCGGTTCAAAACCCTGGGCAAAATTGACTTGCTGAGGTGATAGCCAGCAGAATTTCAGTCAGAATGGACCCCTCAGATTCTTTTGTCAGGTGCTGGTCAGTCTGCATTCTTAAGCAAACACCTGACAGCACTGGGGCATCGCTTTGCTTTGTAATCCAATTCACATCAAATCCAGATTCACATTCAGTTCAAAACCCTTGGCAAAATTGACTTACTGAGGTGATAGCCAGCAGAATTTCAGTCAGAATGGACCCCTCAGATTCTTTTGTCAGGTGCTGGTCAGTCTGCATTCTTTGGCAAACACCTGACAGCACTGGGGCATCGCTTTGCTTTGTAATCCAATTCATATCAAATCCAAATTCACACTCAGTTCAAAACCCTTGGCAGACTTGATTTGCTGAGGTGATAGCCAGCAGAATTTCAGTCAGAATAGCCTCCTCAGATTCCTTTGTCGGGTCCTGGTCAGTCTGCATTCTGAGGCAAACACCTGAAAGCACAGAAGCATCGCCTTGCTTTATAATCCAATTCATATTAAATCCGCATTCACACTCGGTTCAAAACCCTGGGCAAAATTGACTTGCTGAGGTGATAGCCAGCAGAATTTCAGTCAGAATGGCCCCCTCAGATTCCTTTGTCAGGTGCTGGTCAGTCTGCATTCTTAGGCAAACACCTGATGGCACAGGGGCATCGCTCTGCTTTATAATCCAATTCATATCAAATCCAAATTCACACTCAGTTCAAAACCCGGGGCAAAATTTACCTGCTGAGGTGATAGCCAGCAGAATTTCAGTCAGAATGGCCTCCTCAGATTCCTTTGTCGGGTGCTGGTCCATCTGCATTCTTATGCAAAGACCTGAAAACACTGTGGCATCGCATTGCTTTGTAATGCAATTCACATCAAATCCTGTGCCGGGAGCCAGGTTCAAAACCCTTGGCAGAATTGATTTGCTGAGGCGATAGCCAGCAGAATTTCAGTCAGAATGGCCTCCTCAGATTCCTTTGTCGGGTGCTGGTCAGTCTGCATTCTTAGGCAAACACCTGAAAGCACTGGGGCATCGCTTTGCTTTGTAATACAATTAATATCAAATCCAGATTCACATTCAGTTCAAAACCCTTGGCAGAATTGATTTGCTGAGGCCATAGCCAGCAGAATTTCAGTCAGAATGGCCTCCTCAGATTCCTTTTTCGGGTGCTGGTCAGTCTGCATTCTTAAGCAAACACCTGATAGCACTGGGGCATTGCATTGCTTTGTAATCCAATTCACATTAAATCCAGATTCACACTCAGTTCAAAACCCTTGGCAGAATTGACTTGCTGAGGCGATAGCCAGCAGAATTTCAGTCAGAATGGCCTCCTCAGATTTCTTTGTCGGGTGCTGGTCAGTCTGCATTCTTAGGCAAACACCTGACAGCACTGGGGCATCGCTTTGCTTTATAATCCAATTCATTTCAAATCCGAATTCACCCTCAGTTCAAAACCCGGGGCAAAATTTACCTGCTGAGGTGATAGCCAGCAGAATTTCAGTCAGAATGGTCTCCTCAGATTCCTTTGTTGGGTCCTGGTCAGTCTGCATGTCCCCACCCCTTCTCGCCAAATCCAAACCCTCCGGACTCAAATGAAACGGTACTCCTCAAACCTCTGTTGTTGTCCTTGACTTTCTGTGCTTGCTTCACTCCGGCCGCGCCTGTGCTCGTCCGTGAATAGTATCGACTACTGCCGCACGTAATGACCTCTCACGCTTCCCTTGCCTTCCCCTATGGTACACTTTGCCTCTCTCCCATACTTGGATACTTACTCTTTTCACAAGAAAATATCGACTCTTCTCCACTACATAAACGTGTTAGCATGGTCCGTCCCCAGCTCTAATGACCATTAAGGCAGATACTGACCTCTATGTTCCAATAGGAGTGAGTACGGCCACGTCGCCTCGGACTGGGCTTTCTTACGGTCAGCCTCTTCTTTAAGATAGATTTCATTACAAATGTCGAGCAGGTCGAGGTGCGTGATGTTGCGAAATATTGGCCGGGTAAAGTCGATTGCGGTGGGTGCAAAGGCGGCTCCAGGCTCACAATGAGACGACGCGGCGGATTCATTTCAAATACCCACCGGGGAATTGGCATGTTGAAGATGGCAGAATAATCGACTACTGAACCAGAGATATAGTGTATTCTGGGCCAAAATAAGGTAGAGTTGCATCGGCGGGAAGTATTTGGACATACCTGACCAGCAGCTCCCACAAAAAATCTGGCTTTTGGGACCACAGAATCAGTACAACATTATAATTAATCCGCCCAGTTTTGCTTCGCCCGTCCCAAATGACACTTTCTGTTGAATTTGAACCTTTCCGCTTGCCAGCAACAAAATATTATTGCAGCCCAAACCGCTGCCGTGAGTACACCCGGTCATTCTTATGGACATGGAGGAGTCGACAAGGCTTTGCAGCATCGTCTTCCACTGGAGCTGGAACGCACTATCTTCGAAATCGCCGCGCTCCCACTACGGAGCATTATTCCGGTCCTCATGCGCATAGCATGGCGGGTCAAACACTGGTATGTCCTTATTATGCACATAGACTGATATTGAATCATTATATGCCGGGTGAGTCTTCCTATTATCCGGCGCCTCCCCCAAGCAGTCCGACTGGCAACTAGAGACCAGCCGTCCCTCGCCACGCTTTCCGCCCCCGGGATCAAGGTCCACGACTTCTTCTATGAGAGCATCCTCCCGCCGATCGCACCCTTCCGCCCCACGCCATGCCCTGTTAGGCAACAGACCCGTCCACGACCTCTACAACGCACCACCCCGACCCTGCGGATATTGGGTATGGGTTCGTCAAGGGCGTTCCCCGTATACAGCCGGTGTTCTGGGGAGAGGGGGGGCGTGCTGCTGAACCTGGAAGACGAGGCAGCCTTGCACGCGGCGGTGTGAGATATATTTGGCGTGCAGACGCCGCTCATTACCCAGAACGGGTCCCTGCAATGGGGCTACCATCGCCTGGTGGAAGGCTGGAATGGCAGCTGAAGCGTGCGCCGTGCAGCTGGCATCGACCTGGTAGCCACCTGTGGGCAGGCTTTGACATTTGTGACCTCCACCTGAGACTCTCAGCTGGTGAGAACCTGACGGCACTTTGGCGATGTATTTACAAGGTCAAAGTTTTGACATGTTTACTGCCAAAAGTGGAATCGTGATGTGCATTCCTACCCTGGTTAAAACACAAAACCGAGGTTTTATCATAATTTCCCTTGGAACTACCTTAGCGGTTTTAGGAAGGAGACGCGCGATGCGCTACCAATAAGTGGAACCGTGATGTGCATTCCTACCCTGGTTAAAACACAAAACCGAGGTTTTATCATAATTTCCCTTGGAACTACCTTAGCGGTTTTAGGAAGGAGACGCGCGATGCGCTACCAATATGTCGGCTGTCCGAAGACCTTAACCCCAGTGAAAATCCTCCTCAGAAAAAAATGATCCGAGCTCCTAGCTATCTGGGAGAGGCAGCGAGCTTGGTCTGAGCGTCTCCGTTGGGCGATCGAGTTTGAATGTGAAAAAAGGTCAGAGACGTAACACCCCGAGGCCGGTAGTATCCAAAGAGACGAGACGGTCTGATCGTCGGAAATTCGGGGGAGCGGTCGAATCGAAAAGAGCGATCCAAATCGGTCGCCTAGGCTTGACGCGTGAATATTTGAATTCCCCAGCCGTTTCGCGGGGAGGCACTGGTCGAAATTGAGGAAGAGGAGGGTTCTATGGGAGAGCACCCAATTTGTACGGTCGAGGGGTTTTAAAGCACCGAGGAAGGCGAGTACCACAATTTGGTGGACAATTCAGTGATCTTTCGGTGAGTTTTCATAATGACGGAAATCTGTCCCACCAAAACACAGATTGGTGTGTTTCGAGCAGATTTTACCCTTTATGATGTGGGCTTCAGCATCTCTGGCAGTCTACAAACGTGTTAGCAGGTTTGGGTCACCAAAATGGGTCTGATCATCAGGTGACTGATCGTGGGAACAAACTAATGGACCAATCGATTGCCCACCGCTAGGTTCGGAGCAAGCCTGTCTCCGCACCGGCGAGCCGGTGAATCTCGGAGAGAGGCTTGGTCCAAACTACCAAAAAAGGACTATGTGTTCAAATGCATTTTTCTTGGCTGTTTCAACTATGATTGCCATGGTCTTGCTTGATAATATGTTCCTTGGATGTCCCTCTAGAGCATTACCTGCTCAACTTTCAAAAATATTATATTGTTCTTGCACTGCACTCGTTCTTTGAACGGTTTGATGCAGTTGTGATATATCGTAGACTATTGCCATTAATTGGGAATTCCGCTGGTTTTATGGGCTCGATGGATTGGGAACATAATTTACAGTGAGTCGACCAGCAATTTCTATCCAGAGAACTGCCTTGGTCATGCAGGAAAAATAATTTTGTTCTTGCAGGCGGTGTGTCACAATTCGTGACATGTGTGACTCAACCTCACCAAAGGCCACCCTTGGTCATATGGGGAGCAGTAAAGCATCGAGGCAATGAGAGGACATATTTTGGATGGCATACAATCATAATGAGTGTTGAAAAAAAATTTGGAAGGAAGAAAACTTAAACCATAAGCTTCGGTGCAGCTGACTAAGCACACCATTTCACTTGTTGTTAAACTGCAGCCTCGTCATATCACCTATCCTCACAAATAAAAGCTATTCCAGCATCTAACCTGAAAGAGGAATCTAACTGCAAACTTACATTTTTTATTTTCACCGTGAGTATAGTAGCACAGAGGAAACTTCATTCCTTCAGATTTGTGAAGAAGGCCATGTTCGCGACCCTTTCTTGGGCTGCCGGGGGGATCTATCAGAAATCCAAGTAGGCCAAAACATTTTCACGCTTCCAATGTACAAGCTATCAACTTAGACCGAAGGGATCAAACTTGTTTCTGAAGCGGGAGAGCAATCAGAACACATTGCCCTTTTTCTTGATCTTGGCACAAGCCCCTTCTCAAAATTCCCTGCGAAGCACGTGAATGTCACGTGTGCTGAGAACGGCGGCTTGATCCGAACCTAGCCCACCGCCAGTAATTGACGTCAAGTCATGCCTTTCAAAATCTAATGGCAATACCAGCAAGTAAGGATTCCCGGGGGTAGAGGTAAACCTCCAGAGGTCAGAGGTAGGGCACATGGACATTGGAGGTAGAGGTAGAGGTCAGAGGAATTTGATGCCTCCCAAAACTTTGGGAACCTTCAGAGGTCCAGGGGTATTCAGAAGTACGGTAAATAGTAGGTTGAAACACCGAAATCCAACTTTAGGGAGTCTAACACACACGGTCAAGACTTTCCCTCCCCGTATCTTCCTTTTCTTTATACTCTCGTAAAGTTACCCATAGGTCGGCCAATTCTCAACAGATTTGCTTGAAAATAGGCTAGATTTGCTAGGCTAATTCATGCGGAATTAGTGATAGAAATAAACTTGTAAAAATATTGCATGGTAGATGATCTTGGATTTTGGGCTGTTTTGGGGTCGAATGGCATCTGGCAAGCTCAGGACTTGTTCAAACGGCCTGGTTTTGTGAGACGCAAGACTTGTATGGATTTGAAAAGATGTCATAAAGCCAGAATTGCATATAACTCAGTCTATGGTACTTATACTCGCTTTGGGACAATGGCCAATCAGTCGGACCTGGAAATATTTGTGAGAATTGAATGTAGCCATGACCTCTATGCAATTCTGGCTCTATGACATATTTTCAAATCCATACAAGTCTTGCGTCTCATAAAACCAGGCCGTTTGAACAAGTCCTGAGCCTGCTAGATGCCATTCAACCCAAAACAGCCCAAAATCCAAGATCATCTACCATGTAATATTTTTACAAGTTTATTTCTATCACTAATTCAACGCACCCGGTATCAATCCCCGAAACCCGCAGCGGCCCCGGGAAAGTACTGTCCGTGAACGTATATAAAGACTCGGATTTGTTCCCCATTTCCCCACTTCGCATTAATTGAGACTGCGAGCCTGCCATCTTTTTCCAAATGATATTTTATAATTTCGGCTAGAGTATCGAGCTTGCAAGACGGATCCATCCTCCATTCGTCCAAAGATTCGGGGTTGGTCCACTCATATCCGGCGTTGCAGCTAGGGTGAGTTATAGCCCGGCGGAACTTAATATAAAATGCCTGAGGATTAGAGTTTAATCGCAGGTCAAGAGAAAGATGAAGAAATAAGAGCCTTGGACTCTCGTACAATGCCGATAGGAATAAGTGGCAAGACGATTAGCATGGCGAGCACTGTGCCATCAAAATATCACCAACAGTGGCCCAACGGTAGTGAGGTAGTGCTTTGCGTGATCCCTCGAAACAATTGAAGTGACTTACCCTTCCCATGCCATACTGAACACCCGCTTCACTCTCTTGAGCCAATTCATTTTCTATGATGTCAAGGTTTCTGATCTCTGAATCGTAAAGATCCAGGAGGAGCATGTGTTCCTCATAGGCCTTCAAAGATTACGATGGCAGCCGTATCATTCGCCTGAAGGCCTATGCTTTCTAATTATCCTCATAGAACCTGGTAGGACTTATGGAATTTAGGTCGAATGCTAGGCTTGCCCGCCTTCGTTGGCCAACGGCCAGACGACGACGCCAGGAAGATCGAAAGGAATTTCAGAGCTGCAGCACGGGAGGACAGAAAAACTTCGAAACAAGCCGGCGACAAAACCCTGGTCTTGCACGCCAATCTCACTGGTCATGACATACTTCGTCTGATTACCTTTCCTTTGAATGCTTCCCTGATGGCACCAATTGACTCAAGCATCACCTCCTGTACTTTATTTGGCATGTCATGACCAGTGAGATTGGCGTGCAAGACCAGGGTTTTGTCGCCGGCTTGTTTCGAAGTTTTTCTGTCCTCCCATGCTGCAGCTCTGAGGTTCCTTTTGATCTTCCTGGCGTCGTCGTCTGGCCGTCGGCCAACGAAGGCAGACTCTGAAGACAGCGAGGTCGAGTAGGGGGCCTTCAGGAGGGTTTCCTCCCCGCCTTCGAGATATCCAGATAAAGTACACATGCCCACTAGGGGATAGTCGTGCCCTACATCAAAGAGACTGCTGCAGTTGTTGGATGAGAATAACCAAGAGGAGGCCGAAACCGAGCCGAATTCCAGTGACCATCAGAGATGAATCTCCTCATGAAAAATTCTAACCTTATGGCCAATATGTATATGGTGCAAAAAGTATTTACATGTTCGCCCCGAAGCAACTTTGGTTTATGGTGCGCTCAACTAAGCCAGCATTGCGCCGAACAGGATTTGTCACTGTTATTTGGCCATTTAAGCCGCCTTGGTAAATCTCTGGACCCGCAGGAGCCCAAGGATCGCAAGCCTCAACCCCGCGGCAAGGGGGCGCCAGTTGGCCAACCTCGCTGAGGGATCTATACATGCACTACGTCCCTATATCATTGCTTGCCACCATATATATCCTCCATTTTCCCCACGCACAAGAAAGACTAACCCGGGCCAACTGAAGTTACTGAATGATCTAGACCCTGGAAGTGGCGCAAGAGGATGTGAGGAGGTTAGAGACTGCACAGGATTGAGAGAGAGAAAGGAGGGCGCCCAGAAAACAGGTCCCCGCCTGTCAAAGCAATACGGAAAGGGGGACATCGCACCCGCAAGTAGGGTGAGGGTCGTTAACCCCTCAACGGAAGAATGGTCCCTATGGATCCACCCGGTATCCTTCGTACCTGCACGCGTTAAAGGGGACGTATACGCGCCTCGCCCGAGTGCGTCAACGACTGGTGGGTTCAACCAGCGGACAGCGAGCTGCCGAATCCATGCGAGATGGAGGAGCGTTGAGGGCATCTTGAACGTGGCAGACCGCGACGACTCCGGCCCAATCGCATTGCTTGACGGGGGAGCCAGAAATCTGTCTGCGCCCGACCTACAGTAGCTTCTGTAAGGATGTCTCTCTGTTGAACGTCTGAAATACGGATAAGGGAAATGGAAAATTCATTACGGCGGGTACCACTCACCTGGTTTATTATTCATGTGTTCCTCCTGGACCGTTTCTGAAAAGCAATAAAACGTCTTCTACTCTTCGGGTGGCTCCTTACTCAGGCATCGACTGTTTGCAACAGAGCGTCTGCTTGTCTGCCTTCTCGGACTTGGAGATATATAAATCACCGTACTGAAAAAAAAGCATGAGATGCAGGAAGGAATTATCGACATCCGCGAATGCGGCCGTAGTCCTGAGCCAATTAGTGATGAAGTACGCACTTGTCTGCCTGCAGCCTGGGGAACGGTCATCCAAGGGGGAACGGCCATCCCCATATCGAAGGGGATGGCCGAATATTCACTTAGATAGAATGAACAAATCAGTTTTGTTCAAGGTCGATTGAGACGAAGGATAGGGGGAATGGTTGAATCTTCCTTAGGGTTAGCTACGCCCCTCAGATTCGAAATACACGGAGAAACCGAGGACAGCAAAAATTAATAATGTAATGGACTTGCCTGGGCTGATTGTTTGAACGTGATGGCGAGGTCATGTGCCTGGGAATGAATCAGATCTTCGTTCAAGAGAGCGAGGAAAGAAATAGAAACAGGCCAATGGAATCGTCCTCGGGTTAGCTACGCCCTCAGATCCATGAAATGCCGAGAGAAAACGAAAGAAAGATTCACTTGCCGGGGTGACTGATGCCCTGTGCGGGGAGACGGGCATGGATGGGAATGCCACTCCGATTGGGCGTTGGGTGAAGGGAGGCCGGTGATGAATAATTCCCTGTGGGTAGATGAGGTTGGACGTGCTTAGGTAGTCAGGGCTCAATGACATTACACTAATTACATTGAGACAGCTTACCTCCCCTTTGCCCTGAAGACGTTCACGGAGCGTTCTGGGCTGTGAAATCCGGGCCATGGTAGCTTTCTGTACGAGCTAGATAGATATGATGCTACGGCTTTCGTAGGGGCGAAGGTGAACCCAGGTGGTCTAGGACCAGGCGTATTTATACTGCGCACAGCAGTATGATGGCCGCGAGTGTAGATAGTGATGCCGATAATGGTGCATACTCTGCGGCAGACCGGAGTCGGACATAAAGCACCGCCCAAACTCGACAGTCGCTCGGATACCACGTCCCTTGAGATTCTGTGATGACGAGTGCAGAGTTGTGACTTCAATAATGATCTCCGCTGCTGCACCGAAGTCCCGCCAAATGTGGTTGATCCATTCTCCACCGCCGTCAACTCTGATCTTCTTTAGTTTCTTTCCTGTCTGTGTCTCACGAGCGGTTAACGAACCTTCGAATAACCTCTGTTGGGCATGCATCGAGGCACTGGAAGGCAGTACAAAAAGAAAATAGGAAACATGACCTTGGAGGATGGATCGAAGACGTTGGCTTCCGCCACGGTCGAAACATCTGGTTCAAGCTTGATGTCGACCTCGGTATCCGGCTCGACTTTGACTCGGAAACCTGTAACATCCTCGGACTTCACAGCTGCGAAGCGTGCACTCCGGCGGGGTTCGATCAGTGATATGCCCGGCTCCTGCTTGACAACAACATCCTCAACACCCGAAAGATCTGAGTCCTCGGATAACAACGGCTCTTCCGACTCAGCCGACTCGGATGAGACAGAACGTGCTTTGGCTTTTGCCTTTCCCTTGCCTTGGCCACGGGAACTCTTGGTTTTCCTTGTCTCTGTGTCAGAAGTGAGTTCTGATGGAAATCTTTCGCCGGCACGGGCTTTCGCAATCGCTCCAGACCAGTCCTTGTAAAAAGTTGAAGGTAATGCATGACGTGTCGCTGTAGAGGTCAGAATTGGTGGATGCTCCGTGATATACTGAATCACCAATCCGAACGGCAGTCGTGCCATCCACGGGCAGCGGATCCTTTAGCTTCCACCAAATCATCACCCGTGAATGTGTCACACCTCATCGCGAAGAGCGAGAAGCGATCCTTCTTGACGAGGACCCAGTGGTACTCTCCAGAACCATAAATGATGTCGAGGTACTCAAACAGTTCGGGAAAAAGTTCTCGCAGCCACTCGTCAATTTCTTTCATTTCCCATCCGACACCAAAGCCGAGCTCACTGCATTCGCGATCTTTCTTCCTCGCAAGATGGTATTGAAGCAGCTTTTCTTCCTCTGGTCCGGATAGTGCTTTATTTCTCAGTAGATCTCCATCCGCCTTTTCACAGTGGTCAGCAATATTTCTTATACCGAAGTATACTTCAGATGTACTCACATTCAAGCCCCACACCAAAATTTCGAGTTTTCCAATTTTAATCATCTTCACCTTCTTTGCAGTAGACTTCGCTTTCTGAAGTGCAGTGGGTCAGGGATCTTCCAAGGGGCAAGCACAGTGTCGTTGCCTTGCCTTTCGATGCTGAGCTTGATTCTATGCTAGTTTTTGTGCGAAATCCTTGAAGAGATTCGCGGCGGGCCTGATCTTTTACACCCTTCAGATTGAATCTTGCGAGAACATCTGCTGTGGTTGTACTATGTGCATTCCGGCGGTGGCAGCACACACATCGTGGGTTGTCGGATGAATCATCGGGATCTTTCTTAATAAAAGAGGGGCAGGGACATGGCTGAGCAAGGCATAAGAGACGAGTGTTCCTTTTGTTGTTTTTGAGCGAGAGATTGTGGGACAGATGAAAAAAATTTCTGTGAGAATTTCACACGTGACTGCAAAATCGAACACACCGACAACCAACATAACGCAACAAGATCAATTACAGGTCAATATCACCATTTTCTACAGCCTGAATATTCGCCATTAGCTCGAGGCCCTGTGCCCAAGCAACAGCCTTTGGCCACCAAATGACAAAAGGAAGTTCAACTTGCGAGTCCTTCCGGCCAACCTTGATCACTTCAATTTCACTCTAAATTCCATCCTCCCACTCTAGTTCTGCTACTCAGAACCCTGTAGGAATGATCCCCTCCGTCTTGACCGCCTCAAGTGCTTCCAGAAATACGTCTTGAGCTGCCGCAGTGGAAAAAGGAGAACTATGCTTCGGAACATCAATGGGCTCGTGGCAAACATTGTGGCCTTGATCGTCTGCTATGGCAGCATCCAAATCATCTTTGGGATAGTTCAGAATGAAGATGAAAATATGATAAAATCCTTACCAGAGTCACGGTAGCGGGCAATAACCTCAGGGTGAATATTTTCGAAATCATCTGTGTATCTCCCAAACCTCAACTGGCCGATGAGTCGTTTATCCTGTATGTCCATTGTACTCGAGAAGCATCCCACAGTAACTAGGGCCTCGCGTCGCTCTCTCAACTCATTCAAACTCTTCATCAATCTTCCTCTGGCCCCAACCGTGTACACCCCCAGATCCTAAAGATCAGCTTCCGTGAACTTGAGCATTTCTGACCAGGAAATTCCTTGGAAACAATGATCATATTTGTGGAGCCTCTTGGAGCGCAACCAAAACGGGATATCAGGAAAAGGCGCGATTATTGGCGGATGACATTCCAGAAGATTGTGTGTGGCGGAGGAGGTTGGTACAGTCATATAGCACGCTGTCATTGCCTCTGAAAATTTGAGGAGCTTGTCCCGCCGTTCCCAGTTGGATAGTTTCTTTCGCGAACTGGATAATTCCTTGGCGGTTTTGGGCTCCGCAGGGGAGAATCCCGCATCGACAGTGGGGGTGGTCTCATTGCTTGACCACTCATGAACCTCTGGCTCCCCTAGTGCCACATGGGTTACTGGGGATAATAATTCAGGTCAAAGGTTCATCCGTCAGGGTGCGACAAACCTTTCTTGCCCGGAGTTGAGAATTTTTAAGATATAGAGAAGCAATGGTCAGTGTTCTTTCGTGATCATTCAGCGTGTCAAACCCTTAACTTAGGTTAGGAAAATAATTCACAGTCTAACTTTGAGCACTCACATTCCTCGATAAAAGATAAGCCCACCTTGTGGACTCTATCAAGGCCTACCGCAAACAACTGCGTGCCTATATCTTGACCTTGCGCAAGGGCAAACGTGCCAAGGCGGATAATCTCGCTCAACGTACCAAGCAACTTGAAAAAATTTGTGAATCTTGGCCACAACTTGTTCCACAGACTCTGAAGTACAAAATTATCAAGTTGTTCCGTGAAATGACTTCATCCGAAGCTCTTGCCTCTTTCACATGCGCCTCATGCGCAGAAGCAGTACCACTTCGTTCCCATTGCTCGCTGTCTACGAAAGACTTCAACTTGCAACTTCTCATCGGACAGGTTGGACATTACCTTGAACATGGACGCAACATCACGCACAGCCAAGTCTGGAACCCGGGACAAAATCACCAGGGCACTCGGGAAATGAGCCGTTGAGTAAACATGATGCAGCTGTGACATACGAATGGTCGCAAAGGAATGTCAAAGGTGCAAATGCGAGATTTTCTCCAAACAGGAGCCAAAGGGCGATAGATTGGCCACAAATTCTGAGCCACTCCCTGAAGAGCACAGTAGCCTCCATAGGGGAGTTGCCGTTTAAAATCGAAGCACTGCAGTGGGCTTCGTGCGCGCGAGCCGCTCCGGTCTGACACTGGGTGCTGCAATAGCGGGCAGTCCGACACCGCAGGCATTTGGAGACTGCGCCCGTGTTGAGGGGAATAGCATTGTGACATCCGTTGCAGATGTGAACCAAAGGCTCAAGGACAACTGGGGCCATCATCTCCATGAGGGTTTGCAAGAAGGTTTGTCAAAGAGACCGCACGTGACGTTGCCGAAACGTACCAGTGTGAGCAAGAGGTACCCGCTGAAGAAATTTCCTACACTGGGTCGAAAAGGTGAATTAAGGGCTCGACGACCCCCACCCCCCTACGTAACGCTTATATAAACATCCTAAAAAGGCAATTCCGATCAATGTTTGATTGTCTGTCAATCAAAATGTCATTCAGGCCAACAAAACGCAAGTGGAGTAGCGCGAGAGATGGACATCATCCGGTCAGATATGACAGGGCGGCGGATGATATAAGTTATAAAGCCGGTCAATACACTTGTCGATACTTGAGATTTTGAATTGAGTTTAGAGGAAGAATAAATGAGAAGTATAAATTCTCGTTTAAAGGTTTCTTAAACCGGATAAAAAACTTGAAGTTTCTGACACCATTAAACCCATTTACAGACTGTGCAGATGGGTTTAATGGCTTCTGAAACCTGAAGTTTTGTATCCGGTTTAAGAAACCTTTAAACGAGAATTTATACTTCTCATTTAATCTTCCTCTAAACTCAATTCAAAATCTCAAGTATCGACAAGTGTATCGACCGGCTTTATAACTATAGTATTGGGACTCACTTAAAGACGATTTATTCCTTATCTTTCACATTGCATTTCATCGCCGGCCAAAGGCGGGCCAATACTTAAAGTTTCGCGGATGTTTATTTGGATTTTGATAGATTACAGCTGTTTGCATAATTGATGACAGTCGGCGCCAAAAAAAAAACAAGAACAAACTTTTGATCCCGCTCCATTGGGGCGCCATTTACCTTCCTCTGAGTGCATTTTCGACATTTTTCATAGTAGAATCGTGTTTCTTATCCACAGATCTATGGATTAGACACTTTAAATGGGCCAAAACAGTTCACGGAAAGATCGGCCGTTCGGCATATCGGGCGATTCGGCACCGCAATATACATATGCGTAAGCACGGGTCCTTCTTCGCTTCCCTCTCCCTTGCTCTCATCCAACGACAACCCCGCTGCGACGTCGATGCCTTTGTTTCATACAGCTATCAGCTTGGTCCTAGGCTTGGTCTCGTCTTTTTTTTTTTTTGAGGTAAGTTCGGATTTCATCGGCTTGAAAGTAACATATCTAGTCTACTACGGACAGACCTTCCACTCAAACTCGGCGCGCAAGTGTACTGATGTACGGAGGTACGTCCTTTCATCTCATTCAATTCTGGACTCGGTCTGCTGCAGACACATCCGCAACTACCGATCTCTCAGGCTTAGGGCGCTGTTTATAAGTCCGGTTTGTAAACCGGTATATAAACAGCGAATTATAAACCTGTTTTTAAATGGTCGGGCTGAGAGTACCGGTTTTTAATTCACAGTGGCAGTGCTTGGTACTGTCCAACCTCACCCAAAATTGACCAGAAATCGGATGACCGCCAGTGAAAATAATGTCCAAAGAATGACCTCTAACCCCAGTATGAAAGGTGTCCCTCGGATGATTCACAATACGGCCAAACTGATTTAGACTGATTTGAATTCCGGGCATCGCCGAACCTAAGTTGAATGCTGAGCCTTCCAGAGGCCGTACGAAGACCCAGGTCCGGAAGTTGGGTTCGCCCGGCGCAAAATTGAGGCGAAAAACTGCCAAAACCCATCCAAAAAGACTGATTCTGGTCCTTTTACAGTAAGTGTTTATAAATACGTTTATAAACGCCCTGTTTACAAACCCGGAATTAAAAACTGTTTATAATGGTCCTGGGAATTATAAACAGCGCCCTACTCAGGCTAAATCGAGAGCCGCCCGTCCCTTCCGAATTTTTCTGTGCCCCGAGACTTGACTCGACGACCAGTACTAGTAGGGGTAGGGACAGGTACGTACTCTCTTGCTTCCACGTTCCCTTCTTCCGCTTCGACCTTTTAACAAAAAATACTGATTCAATCCCACCCTCTCATAGCGTCGGTTTCACCGTCTCGAGACGTCAAAAACCCGCGGGATTCGAGGTTCTTTGAAAGAAGGAAGGAAGAAGGCCCAGTGTGGAGGAGGTGGAGATCGATATTACGGTGCTGGAGTGGATTGGGATCGATGCAACACTTTTGAAGGTAGACTCTAGATTTCCCCGAGCACTCTCAAGCCAACATTTGATTCAGGATTTCCCGCCAGAATACCTGTGCGTGCCATCGCGTCACCCGGCCCAATTTGAATTCGCGCGTGCACCTCATTTCATTCGCCTCTTCGTTGCCCTTCCCGGAGTCCATCTGTCCCTCTTCCATTCACATTGTCCATCTTTCCCACTCTTATTCTTATTCTGATCCTCCTCACAGTTCTCCCTGCCCTCAACAACGGACACAAACGATTCGGAGGAGAGGAGGGAAGTCGAGTTAAGGAAAAGGTGAACAGCTTTATTCTGCGAGGATTCCGAGTTGTGCGCTAACATTGAGTAGGTGATCGATCGAGCAGTTTGCCCAATGCCCGGATTAGATCGTCGCGAAAGGAAGGGATCGCGAGGGCCGTATTGACGCAGACTTGAAGAACGCGCGATACGGCGGCCGAATAGACTCGTTACTGGTGCGTTTTACTCAATTCAATGTCTGCGCACAGCTCGCTGGCTTGCAGAATGGTCGAATACTCCTCCCGGATCGAGCCAGGTAGGAACCCGCTCTCAAATGGTTGGTGTTCACAATCTGATTTGCGACAGCGTACATGCGAAAGTGAATTGCATTGTATAGGATGGGACATAGTGCATATCGTACGTACGAACGGGACGAGCAGTGAGCGGCGGCGCAAGGCCGCGCTGGAAGGCAGGGAGGCGAGCCGAGTGCGAGTGCGGATGCAGGACTTATGGAGGGCGCATCAGCGGAGCCCGACACGATCCGGAAGGGACACAGAATAAGTAATAGACGAATATCGACGAGTAGCCGTACATACCTTTTTTGAAAGTCGCCTAGGCCCAGCTACCCTAACCATTGGGAACATGCAACAACACTAATCCAAGCCGCGGCTAAGCGTGCGGAAATTGGAGGGGGCAACCTCCACAAGGAGCAAACCCGGAAAGACCATGCGATCTCTTTTACACCGCGAAAGAAGGGGACAATTGTTCTTCAATCTCCCAGCTTGCCGGAATTTCAAGCTCCGACTTCTGGTCCTGGAATGATGGTGTGCAAGGGATGAACTGTCCTGTTGATGTGGACTCCGTTTATTGTCTCGAGAGTAGCTCGCCCGAGGCCTGCCAAGCTCCACGACAAGTTAGTGAGGGTATGTCGTGCACGGAATTGGTGGCTGAAGTGAAATCGGGCTACTCATTACTCGATCTCAACGGCCAAATAAAGGTTCAATTAAACGGAAGTAATGATACTACTAGTAGTCTTTGCGACGAAGCACTACGTAACTACACAGGGGCGTTAGTATGCGTCGGATAGTTAATGCCGATCCAAAACTAATAATGAGAATTATCAAATCTTTCTGGCGCGGTAGAAAATTCTCAGATCTCTGTGTTACTTTGCGGTCGCTACAGCCTCCACTCTGACTGGACAGGTAGATGAAACACATTCAACTAGTGTATGTAGATGCAGTCCCCACTTGTTCCTCAACATCTGCAATTACGCTGTCGGTGTGCCATTGCAAGTGCTTCCCCATGCTGGACTCTTTTTTATTATTAACGTCGTTGGAAAGCCCAATCAGCGGTGCTGGCTCTAGATTTTATATGGTGCTTTCATTTCAGATTCCATTAAAGTGTAGGCGGGTACCTTGAGGCTCATGTAACACTATACAAGATGCGTGGAGTAGTCTAGCGGCCCTGGAGGGAGGTGCGTGGAGCTGTACAGTAGTTAGGTAGCCTATTCTTTCTGTATTTATTGACTATTTATTCGGGAATTTATGTCATTTTCTTTGTCCGAACCCTAATTAGGCTTGCCATGTCACTATACATGGCGCATCTAGTTAGTGGGGAACTGTGGGATTATTAGGTGATTCTAACGCAATTCTAGTGCACCTAATTTATGGACAATATTTGTTGATTTTCGGGCTCGGGATTGTTGAGTTCCGAAATGTATTTCGCTCAGAACCTCCAGCCGCTGCGAACACAACGCTGTCTGCGCGATAAGGGCCGTTTTCGTCGGGTTTTTCCCTTTCCTTCATGAACTCTACCCAGTATGCGACGGCTATCATGGACGAGCTTCGCGGTTGGACGCACGAGTGGCTAGAAGGTCTCCTGGGCATCCGACGACACCAGGTCACTCTAGGCCTGCCTGTGCCGTACCCCAGCCATCCCCTCCCCGTGGGATTCCCATTTGGGGAGTTCTCGCTCTCGGAGAGGTTCGAGTGGATCCATACATATGGTGCCCAGCAACAGCTACGCCACATTCATCATGTGGAATTTTTTTTCTATGGCAGAACCCAAGGGTCAGGCTCCTCTGTGGCATGGAAGGTCGTTGATAGTATCAGTATGTTCTTGTGGAGCCCGTTTTATTCAAATTATCGCTGACATCTGTACGTCCCTGGCGCAGCATCAACTCCTCTCGGTATCTTTGAGATTGCCGACCCCATCTACAAAGATGCCACCCTTCCGTTCCGAATCGACACGGACCTGGTCCTCGAGGCGATGGCGGCCTCTCTCCGGAAGCGTGTGCCTATACATCTTACCAGCCACATTGTCCCGTCGAATGTGCACCTTAGAGGAGTGCCACGCCCGCTCCGCATCTACGAGCTACGCACTTCCAACCACACCATCATTCGTAGACGGCCCAGACCGACATTTTCAGCACTTTGATGAAATCAAAATCTTTTGATGCATCGTCAAAATCGGCAAAACACGAAAATGGCGTTTTTTCAACTTGAGCAGTGATTTTTTTCAGAGTGTCCCATATAGCCTGAATTGGAGTTTAAGATCTGCCCTTGACTTCCACAAGCTGAACCATGCAAAAATATACAGGTTATAATGTGCTACAACCCCCGCAAAGTGACCATTTTTAGCACTTTTGATTGCTAAAAACGGTCACTTTGCGGGGGCTGTAGGATGAGACTGCTTAATTGAATGCAAAATTGAACGTTTTCAATACACAGCTTGCCCATTCCTGCACAGACAATTTCAGCACCGGGTGCATTCGATAGCCACGGCAATTCTGAGTCGAAATGCCTATCAGACCTTGGCAATTGGTGCAGCGGTGGGCAAGCTGTGAGGCAAACACTGCGGGGCAAGTCTTCAAATTGAATGCGCAATTGAAAAAAATCTATGGGGTTGCAGGCTGTGCTATACGTATTAGTGGGGTGAGACGTCGTACACCATTTCAATCCATGACCCAACAGATGCCGCTGGAAGACGATGGCCAAGCCCCCTTTGGTGAGGGCTGAGCGCGACTTCTCCACCCGTGTACCGACTCCTTCCATAGCCCTATCGACCGGACGCCCGCTGAGATGCTACAAGGTAATGTGTTGCCTAAACTAACACTTTCAGAAACGTTGTCAGCTGAGTTGAATTTTTTTTTTTTTGCAGTGTGCAGGGTTGAAATGGAACAAAGGAACTGGAAGCATAGTAGAAAAGTGTAGAATTGAGCTGTCAATTCATGCATGAGTAGCCAGAATTGATTTTTCTTCAAAAAAAAGGCAAGGAAAAATATGCGGAGAGCGAGAATCGAACCGTGACGAGAAGGAAACGATTACACAAGCAAAAAACATAGCCACTATTGTCATTAGATTTGAATCTGATGAAAAAATCAAGAGAGACTACAAAATCCATCAACACAGCCACTAAAAGTGGTATAACAACAACGAGAGACTGATTTTTCACCTGGTCTCAAAACCTCATCTTGAGTTCTGAAATAAACGACTCCTTATTACATAAGCATTCGTAACTGAGTACTTTCCCAACAGGAAAAAAAAAAACTCGGTTTTTTTGGCAGACTAGTAAGAGTTGTCACAAATTGGCAGTGACTAAGTGAAGTGCACCATAGTTCAACTTGGCGATTCAAATAGGACATCTGATACTTCAATCTAGGTGATTCGGATACTCCTTTAAAAAATTACTGATCGAGCTGAAAAACACCGATTTCTTTATTTGGCCGATTCTGATGGCGCATCAATACTTTTTGATCTAATCATTATGTGAGACATGTCGGCGTCGACTCTCTGAACGACGTGACATCTTGGTCTGTGCCAAAACATGCCCTGATCATCGAGAAATGATGAAAATCCCATCGGTCATTACTTGTGATGACTTATATATATATATATATATATATATATCTAATTAGTGTATACATTTAGTGCAGAGACTGCCCAAAATCATAGTTCATTCAATATGACATATCTTCACATACGGTATTTCTTTTTATCACTATTTCCGCACGGATTAGCCTAGCAATTCTAGCTAGGTTTCATCTAAATCCCTCAAGAATTGATCGAGTTCAGGACAATTCTCTTGCCGTTTCTTTTTTCGCCGTTTAGGCAATTCTTCATGTTGGAACCTGGTTCTTTCGCAGTTCTCAGTTTACATATCCGGGGGGGAATGGACGAAAAAAAATGAGAATGCAAAAAAAGGGGAAAAAAGGGAGCAAAAAAAGGAGAGAAGGGGGCAACTGTGAACGACCCTAAATATTTGATCCGACTTTCCCAGTTGCCAACCGATTCAAAACGAGTGGAACAAGATTGCACGCAAGGCAGATGCAAGCCAAGTGTGGATGGGTATTTTATTTTGCAACCATGCTACTCAATCGGCGAAGTCGTGGCTTGCTAATCTCGGCGCAACCCCGATGCTCAATGCGTATAAAGGGAGTCTGGATCCCGTGAGGAAGTATAACTAGGGTAACGTTTTTTATTTAGTCAAGCCAGATATGGAAAACCCGTCAGTAGCCCTTCAAGGAAGCCAACTACACCCTTCAATCCCCAATGGCACTGAGCACATTATGTTTACACTGTCGATGGTAATCTGCTTTCTCCATCACGTCAAGACCCATTCTAAAGTAAAGCCTTGTTCTGTAAGCTCTTGCCCTCTGTAAGCGCCCTTCTTGCCGACGTGGGCCGCATAGAGTCCACACGCATGGCCTGGATGAATGTGGACGAAACCGAAATATATAACATGCTAAGAGGTAACATGGCTTTGTTGGTATGTCTCTTGACTACTGCTCAGTTGGGTTGAGTAGATAAGTATTTTCAAAAGGCATTCAACAACGACGTTTTGACCGAGTTTTTAATTGCTAGGGGAGATATTATTCACGCTCTCTGTTTCTCAATTATTCGAGTAACATATGTATGATATTATTAGATCTTCGAAAGTCTGGTTGGGATAGAGAGCGCTTGGCGCTTACGGAAGGTATGCGAACAGTCGACATCTTGCCTGCGGACACCACGCGCTTGAACAGAATTCCACAGTTTTTCCCCTCCATTCGTGAATTGAGCCAGTCACTAGCAGTTGTGCGTGACACAAAAAAGACGTGGACGACATGTAATAGTAATGATCTCTCCGCTTGCATCTTCGAGATTTTATCTCAGGTGACTGTGAAAGCTTCATTTCAGTTCCTTTCGTTTCGCTGAGGTACTTATCTCAGTTATCTGCGTGGCAGACACTGGCCTTGCCGAAGATCGGAAAGATCGAAACACAATACCAAACGGCATCTATCCCGAGCGAACTCATACTCAGTGAAGATGAGATACGCCGACTAACGGTGAGAAAAATTGACGAACAGCTGGATAAACATAGGACGCTTTGGAGGGCGGGGATGACCGTGATACCTCGGAACTATCGGCTTAAGAACAAAGCCGCTAAGCTGGGTGCTCTTCGGATTGCCGTCGCAGAACATCTGAGAAACATGCGCCAAGGCTCAGACATGGATGGCAGCGATACCTTGGAGGCTGATAGCCGAAGGCAGTCTGCTCAAATGTTGGATGTGATGGGATTCGATGAACTCAAATCAGAGAAAGCTGCCGTCAGGAGGGGCCTGGGGAGACTCGTACTGGAGAGCTATAAGGTGTAAAAAGTTTACTAAAAACACGCCGTCGGGTCGAAAATTTCGTCTTGACTGATTGTTCTGTTCTGCGTGCAGATCCAACCCATTTTCACTAAAAACTTGTGGGATTTTGGCTATTTTTGCTACAAAATGGGGTGGCCAACCCTTCAGGAGGTGAAGTTTGTCCGAACCAGATCTAGCATATGCGGGTTGAAGTCCCCATGCTTGTCCGAACCGGACCTAGGTTTTAGGGTCAAATCGTCGGAATTTTGTCCGAACCGGGATCTAGGATTTCAGGGTATAAACCGGGGTCCTCGGCAGGCATCCCGATTTTATTAAGAGGGTGATAAAGAGGGTGAATATTAAAAGGGGTAATGTCGGATCGAAGCAAAGGTCAGATGAGCAGCGGAGTTTAAAAAGGCTTCAGACAGAGACTAACTAGACTGGCCATATCGGGTGTGATGACACCTCTAACTAGTGTACATACGTGGGATTATTAGGTGACAAGCTCACGAAGAGCATCTGCCTCTATTCGGCATCCTTTGTCAATTGAAGACGGAGTCGAAAATTAGTGATGTTCGGGTCGGGTCGGGCCTGGATCGGGTCGGAGCCGGTCTGGGCTTGAGAAAATCCTGAGACCAAGCGTAGTTGGCGAGTCCTCGTGAATCCTCGACATCCTCACCCTCCCCAATCTCTGTCGCCTCGACATCAGCATTACCAATAAATCACCTCCCCACCATCTTGCACAGTTCCTGGCACGATCATCCTGTACGCTCCAACATCTGGGCATTGTCCGTGTAGTAAACTAACGAAAAACTTGGAAATGACAGTCAAGTCCGAGTCGGGCCGCAATGTTGCTCCGTCTCTTTGACAGCGGGCAAAACACTGTCATACACGCACTAGATATTTTCCTCGAGATTGATCACGAGTTCACCGATGTCCCGCCGCCAACTATATCTTAATAAATAATAATTTTTCCTCTGCTACATCAGACTTTTGACATTTGATTTGCGAGCTTGTACAAGGCTAAACAAGGCCTAAAAAGGTCCATAAAGCCGGCAAGCTGACAAAGTGACAAACCTATGTCCGAATTTCACAAGCTCGGATACTTGGTCTAAAAATAAGTCGTGTTCCCCCAGTTTCTGGTGCTTTTGGGTCCTATTGTGTGTGCTGGGATGTACGCTGACCATTTCAGAGACAAAATCCTGGAAAATAGGTCATTCCCCCGTGTCAGAAAGGGGGTTATTTCTTCACTTGCGAACTTCTTGGACCTTGTCAGCTTGTCGCTTAGCGTTGCCAAGCCCACAAGGCCCATAGATAAGATTTTACCTTGGCGCCCTCGTTGCCCCGAAGCCTTGAAGCCCCGGTGGGACGAGAAGCGGAGGGCGTACATTAAGGCGGGTCGTTGGCAGATAACCAACTCTGGCAACACGGCACCGATGTTGCTCATCCTGAAGGTCAAGACCAACCCTCCAAAATTGCGAGTGGTTGTGGATCTGCGTGCTCGCAATGCGAACACGCGCACAAGGGTTTGGACTGAGTGCCCTGGGAGCAACAGAATCAATTCCCGGCATCTTAATGATGTCGGTAACCAACCAGACAGGTAAGGCCTTTGGCCCATATACTAAAACCTTTCGCCTGTGCTCACGGCTCACAGGAGCGACGTGCTTGACATCTTCAAAGGCGTGTTGATGCGTGTGGGTCCAGCGAAACAGCACGGAATCGCTGGTTAAATCATGAAGGATTCCCATCATGATTCGGGCTCGGGCAAGTTCTTCGGTGAGATAGCCAACCGAACCAAGAAATTCACGAAGTAAGTCGCGGTTAGTGGGCACTTTCCAGTTGAGAACTGAGTCAACCTTGTCAGGATCCATACGGATTCCCTGATCGTCAGCCACTCGGCCGAGAACTTTGAGTTCAACCTTCAAGAGTTGCATTTTCTTGGCATTCAGGTAGAAGCTTTGCTCCTTCAGCTTGTCAATAATCAATTTGACGTGCTTAATGTGATCTTGCAGGGTATCAGAATAGATCACAATATCATCCACGGAGAACATATGGTTCATGAGAGATTGGTACGTCGCAGGCGCATTGCAATCTCCCTGTTGAAGCACAAGGCTAACCATATTTCCGTCCGGCGTGCTAACAGCCGTTCGTTCAACGTGTTCCGGTATGACTCGGATTTGTTCATAGGCATCCTGACCATCAATCAGAGAGCGAAATTTACACCGGGCAACTCGGCGAAGAATTCCCTCGATATCAGGAAGAGGAGAAGTCATCTCATGGGGCCCTCACGGCCCCTCAGAACTGCAATTAGAATTCTGGGTGTCTAAAAAGCATAAATTAAACAAGTGCTCCCTTTACCTCGACACAAAAAGAAGTTCATCATTACTGCTACAATTTGACAAAACAAAATTGTATAGTAACCCAAAGTTCTGTTGTATTTCAGACTCTGTTGCAGTAATTCCGTCACTTGCTGTTCCTTCAAGTTAGGTAGAAAAATAAAATCAATTGTGCCTTCACGAAGAATCGATCACGTGCCCTGTCGCGTCGGCAATGTCTGCGATGCAACGCCAAACAACGCGTCGAAGCTCGAAATTTAGAATGTGTTTGGACGCAGGTCATAATACACCCCATGGCATACTGGCAGCATTTTTCTAGACACCCTCAGCTGTGCGCCGGGATATTCCATAATGCCGAGGAATCATACCCTGTAACACACGCACACTAGTGCATTACAGCTCTTTTCTCCGAAATACTAAGCTTCACAAATGGATCAGGATCATCAACCAATTACGATGGTCCAGCGGCAAACACCACGGTCGACGCACGTCATCAGAATTCATAGATATTTTTTTAAAAATGTGATTCGTGTATTTTATCCTGCAGCGCAGGCGCCTGTAGCACTGGCGGATCAAATTCGGTCTGCAGCGCAGAAGCCTGTCACACAGGCATCTCAACAGACATGCCCCAGAATGGCATTTTGAATCACATGCTTCGTAATGGCATTTTGAACACTATTGACTGGTTTAATTCGCATTTTGAACCACATGCCCCAGAATGGCATTTTGAATCACATGCTTCATAATGGCATTTTGAACACTATTGAATGGTTTAAGTTGCATTCTGAACTACATGCCCCGAAATACCATTTTGAATCACGTGCTTCGTAATGGCATTTTGAACCCTGGTTCTTCGACTCTGCCGCCACGAGTTGGGTGAGAAAGTTGCTCAATGTATGCTAATAAATACTAATTTGACTTCATATTTGTGAAAAACTTGTTCTGGAATGCATACCAGCGTCCGAATTGTTTTTGTGATTTGTAATAACGCGGCCAGCGATCAACGCATCAACCTTTTCGACAGACTACAACATGCGAGGTACGAGCACCATATTGTTGTAGCGTCTGTTTATAAGAGACTAGCCAGTCGGATGCCAGGTGAACTGACAGTTTTCTGCGCTTTATGTAAAACCTTTATTTGGGTTCTGGGGGTGAGGTCGTGGCCTGGCAAGCTGCGATTTCTGTTTGGGTTCTGGGGGCTTGAGGTCGTGGCCTGGCAAGCTGCGACTTCTGTTTGGGCATCAGGGGGCATCGGGGTCGTGGCCTGGCAGGCTGTGACTCTTAGTTGGGTTCTGGGGACTTGAGGTCGTGGACTGAAGTTGCGACCTCTGTTTGGGCATCAGGAGGAATCGGGTCGTGGCCTGGCAAGCTGCGACTTCTGTTTGGGCATCAGGGGACATCTGGGTCGTCAGCTGGCAAGCTGCGACCTCTGTTTGGGCTCTGGGGGCTTGATGTCATGGCCTGGCAAGCTGCGACTTCTGTTCGGGTTCTGGGGGAACAGATTGAGATTTGGCCTGGCCAGTCACAACTTCTTTCTGGCCAGTCGAGGATGCTTTGGCCTGATGGTAACAGGACAACCTGCATTTTGACCCCCGTGCCTCACAATGACATTTTGAACCCCCTGCCCCACAATGGCATTTTGAACCTTGTGCCTCACAATGACATTTTGAACCTCATGCCTCACAATGGTATTTCGAACCCCGTGCCCCACAATGGCCTTGATGGACGACTGGAAGGTGGCGCAGTCGGGCATATGGGAGGATTTAGCGTAAACAGCATGGCTCTAGCCATCCATGGCTGGAGCCGTGGCCTTAGGAATCAATTCCTATGGCTAGCTCCAAGGCTTGAGCCTAAATGGTAGAACTATGGCTGCAATACAATATATTACGTACATTCACCTTCTGTGCATAAGGCCACCCGTGGACGAGTGCAGTTCTTCCTGGTGGCGATCCTGTTGAAGGATGCGTGGGGAATGGGGACAAGAAAACCCGGGATTCCATTGGGTGCATCCTTACCAATTCAGGTCGGATGCCATACAATATATTATACTCACGTTACTTGCCGTGTTTAAGGCCACCTATAGATCACGGGCTCGGTGAGGCCCTTCCGGAGCCCGGTATTTGCAGTGTTGCGGCGCAATAGACTACCATCTTTCAGCCCAGCAATTTGGCTGTGAGAACTTGCATGGAGAGCAGTAGATCACCATCTTTCATGATAATTTCCATGGAATCAATACTACTCTCGGGTCGTTCACAGTTCCCTTTTTTATTATGCTAAATTGGCCCAGGTAGGTTGTAACGATGAAGATTTTACCCAACTTGAACCCCAACCTTGTCGTCAGGTCGGACCATCTACTGACTATAGGTTCTGCCAACGGCACACTGAGAGTGTTCAACCTCGATCCGGTGATGCGCAGGAAAATTTTCGAAATTTCACTCCTGTCTGCAATTCCCTTACCTTTTGAAAGGCATATCCTTATTGCATTCCTTTACATTTTGAAATGCGTGATGTCCCCACTGCAAATCTTTGCATTTTCGGACACTTTCAATTCCAGCGCAGTCCCAGAGTATAGCTGATGAGCTACATATTCAGATCCTGCTCAGAGGTAATATTGACCTCTCCAGCAGCCATTCAGTGCTTTACATTTCGAAACGTGTGACTTTGTTGCATTCCGTTACATTTTGAAAGGCATGATCTTTTTGCATTCCTTTACATTTTGAAACGCGTGATGTCCCCACTGCAATTCCTTGCATTTTCGAACAGAGGTGCATTCAATTTCAAATGGCCGCCATTTTGAAAAGCATGACCTGGCACAATAGAGGTGCATTCAAAGGGCTGGCATTTTGAAAAGCATGACCTGACGCAATAGAGATGCATTCAAATGGCTGGCATTTTTAAAAGCATGACCTGACGGTATAGAGGCGCATTCAAAGGGCTGGCACTTTGAAAAGCATGACCTGACACAATAGAGGTGCATTCAGATGGCAGGCATTTTGAAAAGCATGACCTGAAGCAATAGAGATGCATTCAAATGGCAGGAATTTTGAAAAACATGACCTCAATAGAGATGCATTCAAATGGCTGCTATTTTGAAAAGTGTGACCTGGCGCAATAGAGATGCATTCAATTTCAAATGGGTGGGCATTTTGAAAAGCATGACCTGATGCAATAGAGGTGCATTCAAAGGGCTGGCATTTTGAAAAGCATGAACTGATGCAATAGAGATGCATTCCATTTCAAATGGCTGTCATGTTGAAAAGCATGACCTGATGCAATGGAGGTGCATTCAAATGGCGGCCATTTTGCAAAGCATGACCTGACGCAATAGAGGTGCATTCAAATGGCTGCCATTTTGAAAAGCGTGACCTGGCACAATGGAGATGCATTCAAATGGTGGGCATTTTGAAAAGCATGACCTGGTGCAATGGAGGTGCATTCAAATGGCGGGGATTTTGAAAGGCATGACCTGATGCAATAGAGATGCATTCAATTTCAAATGCCTGGCATTTTGAAAAGTATGACCTGACGCAATAGAGCTGCATTCAAATGGCAGGCATTTTGAAAAGCATGACCTGGTGCAATGGCTGGCATTTTGAAAAATATGACCTGACACAATAGAGCTGCATTGAAATGGCAGGCATTTTGAAAAACATGACCTGGCGCACTGGAGGTGCATTCAAATGGCAGGCATTTTGAAAAGCATGACCTGACACAATGGAGGTGCATTCAAAGGGGTGGCATTTTGAAAAGCATGACCTGGCGCAATGGAGGTGCATTCAAATGGCAGACATTTTGAAAGGCATGACCTGATGCAATAGAGATGCATTCAATTTCCAATGGCTGGCATATTGAAAAGCATGACCTGGTGCACTGGAGGTGCATTTAAATGGCTAGAATTTTGAAAAGCATGACCTGGCGCAATGGAGATGCATTCAAATGGCAGGAATTTTGAAAAGCATGACCTGAGGCAATGGAGCTGCATTCAAGTGGGTGGCATTTTGAAAAGCATGACCTGTGGTCATGACCTGACACAATAGAGATGCATTCTTCAAATGGCTGCCATTGTGAACAGCATGACCTGACCCAATAGAGCTGCATTCAAATGGCTGGCATTTTGAAAAGCATTATCGGGTGCAATGGAGGTGCATTCAAATGGCTGCCATTTTGAAAAGCATGACCTGGCACAATAGAGATGCATTCAATTTCAAATGGCTGGCATTTTGAAAAGCATGACCTGATGCAATAGAGATGCATTCAATTTCAAATGGCTGGCATTTTGAAAAGCAGCACAATAGACCTGCATTCAAATGACTGGCATTTTGAAAAGCGTGACCTGGGGCAATGGAGGCACATTCAAATGGCTAGAGGTGCATTCAAGTGGTGGGCATTTTGAAAAGCATGACGTGACGCAATAGAGATTCATTCAATTTCAAATGGCTGTCATTTTGAATAGCATGACCTGATGCACTAGAGGTGCATTCAAAGGGCTGGCATTTTGAAAAGCGTGGCCTGGCACAATAGAGGTCCAGTCAAATGGCAGGCATTTTGAAAAGCGTGACCTGACACAATAGAGCTGCACTCAAATGGCTGGCATTTTGAAAAGCATGACCTGGTGCAATGGAGGTGCATTCAAATGACAGGCATTTTGAAAAGCATGACCTGACGCAATAGAGGTGTATTCAAAGCAGTGTTGGTATTGGCTGGGTCAAGGTGATTTTTACTGGACACAGCAGATCAGGAACTTCTTGACTCAAGGTATATCCCACAAGCATTTTGAAGCCTAAAATGATTGATAAGAGTTTTGAGTGTCATCGAGGCATAGTTAATGGTTGACCCTGTGGGTCAAACTGCTTGACCCCCTGTTTGACCCCGGTCAGTGCCAACACTGATTCAAAGGGCCGGCATTTTGAAGAGCATGACCTGGTGCAGTAGGGGTGTGTTAAAATGGCTGCCGTTTTGAAAAGCGTGGCACAATAGAGGACCAGGTGCATTCAAATGGCAGGCATTTTGAAAAGCATGACCTGGCGCACTGGAGGTGCATTCCAATGGCTGGAATTTTGTAAAGCATGACCTGGCGCAATGGAGATGCATTCAAATGGCAGGCATTTTGAAAAGCATGACCTGAGAGGACGACCTCATGGATCCCTTAATAAAATCAAACCTTCAGTGAGGGCAAAGGCAATGGCCAAGAAAGCGATGGTGGCAGCTAATCCGGCAAGAGGGGAGATTGAAAAATTGATATCACCTACATTTTTTTTTTCTGGGTGGGTCCCAGACCCCCCCTCCCTCCACAGCCACCACATGTGCTGGGAAATTTCCTAATATAGTCACAAAGTGTAATTTTTTTCTTCTGGAAACAGACCCGAGAGCTTGGGTTATACAGCTGTCACCAGCTAATCGGACCGGCCCCGCCCGAATGACTTCCATTATGATTTTGTGGGTCCGTGACGAAGCTGATGAGGCCCTGAGGCCTCCTGCATCAGAGGCGGCCTCTCGTCGATTTAGAGAATATTTGACCCTGAAAAAATGAGCATGTGGACTTAAGGTCTGATTACGAGAAATTCTGAAGCAGGTTGAATTCTGGAAGGTTTTGGATGCTGATTCCGAAAATCGATATCCCAAGGGGAGGGGTGAAGTCGTCGTTGAGTTAGAGCGGCGTACATTATTACTGCATCGAGGTGATGGTGGGTACAGCCCCTCCGAACGTAGTAATTTTCCACATGGTCTGTTGGCGGCCCAGGCTTTGAGAAAGTCTTTTCCGCCAAAATACATGGTGGACACCTGGGGAAAGCGCAGGCCCACGCTCAGATGTACACTGAGCAACGTCCTTAACAGACACCGAAAAGGAAACCTCACGTATGCTTGGACACGGACGCAGAAAATGCCTGGAAGTGTTGGCTAGGATTCAATGAATGCGCCAATCCGCAAGACTTAGTGCACGTTGCGACTCCTTGCCCATCCTGCCAAGGATTTGCAAAAATTCATTGTGATTATTCTTTGAGAATACTGCTAGCATTCTTAAGCATTCTCATGCATCCTCTCGAGCATACCCAGCCAATCCTCAGAGGGATTTTCACCGAATCCTTTGTGGCAAATCCCAACTGCCTTTTTCTGCGCACTTGTCATTGAGTAGTATTCACATGCAATTATCTGGCTAATCAAAATAGACCCGAAGCCCGCTCCTGTACCGCCCTCCCCGCTCGTTGCGCCCCTTGCGCTCAGCCAGTTGACCCCACAGGAACCAGCATCACCCGGCTCCCCGCTGGACCCAAATTCCAACCCGTTCTGAATGCCGGATGGCTCGCCAGCGTCTGCGACCCTGACGCGGCGACCCTGCACCTGCACCACAATCACGAAAATTTTGGGACCTGAGGCGTGCCATTGGGGCTGGTGGGTTGGAGGCGGGAAGGGTGGCGAGGCGGGTCGTGGCATTGAAGACCAATCGGTTGAGGCAGATGTGGGTGGGGAGGAGGTTGGCGTGGAAGTCAAGGGTGCCACACCGGTGATCAGTTTACAAGCCTGCCTTTGCACCTTCCCGAGCACCTGTAAGACCCAGACCGTTCCAGCCCTCCTAGCCCCCTCGCGTTCTGTCACGGACCGGTACCATACTGGGAGCGCATACTCCATGCGTGGTACAACGACGGTGAGGAAGAGCTGGCGGAAGTAGGAGTGGGGAAGGCCGAATATGGGGGACACGATGCGCGAGAGGGCGAGCACGGCCTTGGCGCCGCGTCTGTGGGCTAGCTCAACATGATTTCTGAAGGTGAGTTTGTAGTCGAGGAGCACGCCAAGGAGTTTCACGGTGGTGGAAGCTTCAATGGTGATATCACCGATCTCCAGGAGGAGAGGGCGGTAGTGCTCGGTGTGTCGACGCGGGGAGACAAAGTGGACGAGTTGGAATTTGGAGAGGTTGAAACGGAGGCCGAGACGCTTGGAGCGGGGGAGCCCATGCTGTCCCATGTAGCCGTGAAGCTGGGACGTTGTGTCTTCCAAGCCGTATCCTACTTCGAGACGGGAATTGTCGTCGATGTAGCCGAGCGTGTCCTTGTCAAGGAGCTCGTCTGCGAAAATCAGGTACAGCAGTGCGCTATCGCTGAGGGAGGCCGTTGGGGACCGCGCAGGGCTCGGAGACGTAGTCATCGAAGACGAGCCGCCTACTTCTCTCCGACAGGAAGCTGGAGATCAGGCGCACCACCGCAGTGGGGATGCGCTTGCGCTCGAGCGGATGAGGTGTTCTTGACTCACGGATGGAAATGCTTGTGAGATGTCCATGAGGAGCAGGCTCGTAACTTTCCCGACCCGCCACGCGTCCTTGATGCGCTGCACGAGCTGAAGCAAAGGGTCAACGGTGCAGCGCCCGGGGCGGCCTCCAAACTGGTTGGGGGAGAGCAGACCATGTCTCTCCGCGAACCCAGAGCCGCCGCAGGCACATGGCCTATGACGACCATTCGAGTTTTTCGACATGGTGGTTATGGCGGAATGAGTGAAAATCAATGGTGTTACCGAAGAGTATATACGAGAACAGTGTTGTCAGGGTCAGTCAGAAAAGTCAGAAAAAGTCAGAAATTTGTGACCCGCGAACCGTCTGACGGGTCAATCAAATTAGACAGACGGATCTGACCCCAATGTTCTCACGGCTGTCAATTCGACGCGTTTTCCTCTACCTCGTCGCGTCTTCCTCCTTCCCTCGTTGTTCCACGCGTCTTTCGTACTCTCTGCACCACCTAACAACGTATCCCCTCCCCTGATCCTTTCTATGGGCCATAAGAATCCAATATGGGACCTTTTCGACGATAACGACGACGAGATGTACAAGAATAATAAATCCAATAAAGCCGCACGCTGCAAAGTTTGCATGCATTTTTACATGGCCCAGCTCAAACAAGAGGAGATCATTGCTGTTGCCCAGGGTGCAGCCCCATTGCCAAACAGGACAGACAAGGAGTGGAAGGAACTAGGTGTGTGATACGTCCTGTGGGCTAAGGCATGCGCTAACCCTGCGCTACTCAGTCATAGCCTCAAATCGTGTGGATGTTCTTGCGGGGAAGGTTGATATCATGCGAAAACATGCGACCGAATGTGTCCACATAAACTCGTCCCCCGAATGGAAGCTCAAGCGAGACGACGCCGTGGCCCGATCACATGCGGCTACCACCAATTCTAAGCGCGCCCGACCCGCCTCTGAACCCCAAGCATCGACTTCACATGCCCCAGTCCCCAGATATCAGCTCCCCGGATCCTCATTCCCCTCACCTTACGGTCAGACACAATTTCAATCACCAGCTCTATCGCCCTTGCTCGACTTCGCCACTCTGCCGTCCCTAGGTCCAAATACCTCGTTCTCGCCATCCCCCGTCCCACCATCGCAGTTTGCTCCGTCTCCATCACCATCCTTCGTCGATTTCGAGAGTCCGCAAATGAAACGGCGTCGCACCTCTGCCCCACTTGTATGGACCGCGGAGCAACAAGCAGAATTCGGAGCAGATCTTTGCAAACTCTTCGTCACTTGCAATTGGGCTTGGAATAACGCACAGAACCCCGAATTTCAGCTGTTTTTTGGCAAATATATACCAAGCGCCGTTATCCCCGATCGTCGCACCCTCTCCGGCGCCATCTTGACTGCGGAATCAAATAAAGTGATTGCACGTACGAAAGCACAAATTGAAGGGAAGCTCGCAACGTACGCGGAAGATGGCTGGAAAAATGTGGCGCACACGCACGTCGACACGTCAGTACTCAGCGTCGATGGAGAGGTGCGCTACCTGCGTTCTATATGCACAAGAACTCTCTCATTATTCTGCATACAGCCCCACTTGCTCCGCACTCACGACATGACTGGCCGCCCGAAGACTGGTGACGAGCTGTTTTCAATAATGAAGTCCGATTTCGAATACGCTTGGAATACGTACAAGGTCGAAATAATCGCCGTCTGCACAGACGATGGACCGGATGGCAAGAAGGCCCGACGTCTGATTCGCGAATGGAAAGGCTCGATAGCGGTTTTTGAGTGCTGGGCTCATCAGAGCAGCCTCATGACGGGGAACTACCTCGCGATAAAAGCACCCTGGATGTCAGATGCGAAGGAGGCGCTGGTCGTTATCAAATGGTTCAATAATCACGGCAAGGCCCTCGACCTCCTGCGTGCACAACAACTCGTCCTGTTCTTCAAGGTTCTCGCGCTAATCCTTCCCGTCATCACGCGATGGACGGCGCACTATTGCTGTTTGCGGCGTCTCCTCAAGCTCGAAAAAGCAGTCAAGATCTGTATAACCGCGCATAGCGCAGTACTTCGAACTTGCGCTGGAAACAAGGAGGAGCAAATTGCGGCCGCAGAAGCAGTAATCGAGACGGTGGAACGGCCTAGTTTCTGGAAAAATATCGCACGGTACGTCCATGCAGCCTTCAAATAAAACAATACTTGACCGCCAAGATCAGAATCGTAACCCATCTCGAGCCATTAGCGATTGCCGCCAACCTCCTTCAATCCCCGCGCTGTCGGCTGGACACCGTGCTTCTGACGCTTGCCA
This sequence comes from Mycena leptocephala, assembly GCA_029378395.1. Classification (NCBI taxonomy): domain Eukaryota; kingdom Fungi; phylum Basidiomycota; class Agaricomycetes; order Agaricales; family Mycenaceae; genus Mycena; species Mycena leptocephala. The sequence goes on from JARJLF010000418.1 coordinate 67,592, forward strand.
ACTTGTTTCGCATTTTCAGCAACCTTGCGTCCCAAGATGCTAGTGTCAAGACAACTCTCCATGCCAGTCTCGAGCGGCGTTGGGGCAAAACCGACCAGGAGCTGATGATCCTGGGGGTTTTCTTCAATCCCTATGTTCGCGCTCGGCCGTTCAGTCGCGATGCGGTGACAGCAAACGACATGTTTCACTTGGTTCGACGCGCCTTTGAACGACTGCTAGGTCAAGACGCAAATGGCGACGTAGATTTCGCCAACGCGTTCCGCGATTATTACGACTCTACAGGGAAGTTCTCCTCAGAATCCATGTGGCTGGACGGACACGCCGAGTCATACGAAAAGGCGGTCAGTCTGGTTTTTTATTATTCTATTTGCGCCGAGTTAAATGTCGAATGAACAGAAAAAACCTATTGATCTCGTCTGGATGTGGAAACAATATGAGGGTGATGCTCTCACTGGTCGTAGCGGATTCGTCAAGCTTGCTATCCGAATCCTCAGCATCCTCCCAAATTCTGCCGGAGCTGAACGTGTTTTTAGCATCTTCGGATTTACCCACACGAAGCATCGTAATCGACTCGGCTCGTTAAAGGTTCATAATTCAACAATGGTTCGAATGGAGCGCCAAAAGGCTCATATCGCCGCTGGCCTCGTCCCAGAGCGCAAAGCTCGCCGATTCTCCCTTGCGGACGACGAACAGCCAGCCACGGCCGCAGAAGAAGACGAATCTGATCCAACAGATTTCGACCAGATGGCAGACACTCTCATCGGGCTGGCCAATACCTCCGACAACGACGATGACGACGACGAAGAATTTCCCCCAACCCCCGCCCTCGCAGCTGTACCACTCCGGCCCGCCGCCAGCGGGAATGTCCCCAACGCGAGCGGCCGCATCCCTGCCTATAAGAAAATAAAACTGGCCAAGTTGTTCAACTATCCCCCTGCTGGATCTCCAGCCCACGAGTTTGAATTTTTCTGGCAAGGTGGTCGAGACGCGGTGGAGGAGGAGGAGGAAGAAATGGCGGCGGCAGCGAGCGAAGGTGATGGAGTACAAATTGACTCTGATATGGCCACTGCAGGCTCTTAGAATTACCCAGTTAATTTATTCATATTTTTGGTACAAATATTCAGTTTTACTGCACGAATGCGCGGGCTCAGAACAACTGAATTCGTGTTCTGAGGAGGTTAACCCAAATTAGGAGAAATGATCTGACGGGTCAGTGATCGACACATCAAAAGTCAGACCTTGACCGCGCCAGAGGGTCTGACTGGGTCAGACGGGGTCAGTGACAACACTGTACGAGAAGAATGGGAGTGGGACTCGCCCAATTTAAGCGAGTCCCATTCTTGATGGGACTGCCGTTGGCGGCCATCACTACATCATTCTCGGCATCCCCTGCCGACTCTCAGTGTTTACTCTCTACTGACGTGTTTTCAAGCAGTTTTCGAGTATATTATTCCCTGACGGCACATCTCTGTTTTTATTTCCAGCCTTTCCCCAATTTTTCGGCTGAATCCAAGTGTAAATAAACTAACCTGGCGCGGGGGAGACCTCCGCGGACCCCTCTTGACGATCGCCGCTGGGCCCACTGCGTGGAGCTTTAACCTGTTTTTTAAAGTGTGCAATTCACTTTTTCAGCGGATTCCGAGTGTTGCTGCATCGGCGGGTTTAAATTTGCGTGATGTCCGAGTCCCATTCTTACGACCTTGCGGTGACGAGTCCCATCCCGTCAACGCGCTTAAGCGTTAAGCGAGCCCGTAAGCGAGTCCCATTCTTGACGAGTCCCATTCTTCCCGTCGATACTCGAACTTGAGGGTGAGAAGTGGACTTTCCCCCAATCAACCACGCATTGACTCCCTTCATGTACATATATACAGATTACTACGCAAACTCAGTGAGTGTACTAAGGCGACCAACCGACCGACCGTGACATCGAGAATTGGTTTGGGCAACGCAACCGGGCAGAATTTTACCGTGACAGGTGGAAGCTCGGCAACCAGAAAAGTTCAACTTGAGCTCAAAACGGTCTCGGGATCCATAGTATGACCTGTTCCAAGCCTAATTGACACGATGTCCAGATTGGAACACCACAGTTGCGACAGTCGCCATCTCCAACAGTCCGCAATTCACCGCCGCGAGCGTTATATCTAGTGTAACCCCGTGGTCCTCCTTTTCGATTCGAGCCAAAAGATCTGGGACAGCTCCCACCGTCGATGGGTCCCAGTTATACATCTAGGTAAAGCTTAAGTAAGTACGATGAAAGTAGTGCAAATGGCAACCTCACGCATATAAAAGACATATTTTTTTCCGTAGGCACCCATCACGCGGCAGCTATTGGGATGAGTGAACATCAACTCACCGGACAGTAAAAACTAGCATACCTGGCATCACCGGACAGGCTCAGCCACTCGGATACTCTCTCAATCCCAACCCTTTTATGTATATCGACGTATGCGGCGCTGCCGTTGCTATCCCACTGAACTGTGGCAATCGTGCGACCCTCGTTTGACCGGAATAGGGTGCGCGTCTGGTGTGAGTTGGTGCACGTCATGATGTGGAAGTACGGCGTGAAGCCATCGCTCCCAACGACCGTACAGTTGAGGATACTGCGGGAGTTGCGGCGACAGACGAAATTGAGCGTGAGCACTTCGGCGTCCGTAGCGGGGGAGGGAACTCGTGGATTCAGCGTCGTGTGTCCCGCGTCGTAGGGGAGCTCAGATTCCGGGTTCATATTGCGATTTTCGTCACATCCAAGCACCTCTCATATAGGACCAGATGTGAGCAAACAAGGAACCTATCAGGACCGGCGACGTGGCGGTCCGCTTCCAACACGGATGGTATTCCAGAGCGCTCCGAGGACAAGGGCGCATCCTCATGGCTCCATCAGTCGTTGCACCGGCTCGCAGTGGGAATGAGGCGTGAGCTCAGAATGTGGGGGATCTCCTCGAGGCATTAGCACGGAGTGTGAGCTCAGAACGTGACGCAATCGAGGCGTGAGCTCGGAGTGGCGCATGTATCGAGGCATGAGCTCAGAATAGAAGTCGAGGCGCGAGCTTGGAGGGGAATGGCCGCATGAGCTTGAGGAGCACGGAAACATGAACTCGCGGGCGCGAGGAGTGTGTAAAGCGAGTGAGTAAGGGAGTAGGCACCGAGATCAAGTTTTCTGAAGCGACGGACTTCGGAAGAGATGCCCGCGAGAAGTTGACGTGAAACGCCGTCCGGACATAGAACTAAGAAATGAGTCATTGAAGGCTTCAATGGCCTGCACGGCATTGAAGCTCGACATGACTTGAACTTCAAGTTGAAGGCAGCTGTGCCCCACCGCGATGAAATATTGAAGGACGATGACGGCGGATCATCCGTACGATAATCGACGGATCAATCCATGGCGGCCTCCAAGCCGGTCACACTTCTAACAAGCGAGGTACGAGCTTCGTGTTAGAGCGTCTATCTACGAGAGACTAGCTCACACTGCGCTTCTCCAAATCCACCGGCGGAGTAACTCTGAGGCTCCTACCCACCTTACGGGGTTGGGGAAGACATAGTAGGCGGCAGTCGAAGTGAAATCTCAGCTGTACCAGAAGGCAAATTCTTGATAACTCAATGCCCCAGCCCCGTGGAAGAGAAAGGCACAGGGGCCTTTGGGAAAGTCGTTCACAAAGAATTGACTCAGGAGAGCAATGGTGATGATGAACTAATGGTCAAAAGCAACCACCATCTGTGATATGGCAGGATATGGCATGATGCAAGCATGGTGATCTGTCATGTATCTGACAGATGGTTGCTTTTGTGGGCCCAAGGCCACGAAGGGCCCAAATTGAAGCGTGGGAGGGAAACCGTACTCGGCTACAAGAATGCTGTGAGAGATGGAAATTACAGCCGAAACTCAGGGGACATTGCTTTGACTGTGCTGCTTGATTTGCGAAATGGCGTTATACTTGGGTACGATTGTCTACCAGTGTTGCCTATGCATGAGACCGCCTCGCAAAACTCGCCCTTGAGTTTCGGCTGTAATTTCCATCTCTCACAGCATTCTTGTAGCCGAGTAGGGTTTCCCTCCCACGCTTCAATTTGAGCCCTTCGTGGCCTTGGGCCCACATAAACAACCATCTGTCAGATACATGACAGATCACCATGCTTGCATCATGCCATATCCTGCCATATCACAGATGGTGGTTGCTTTTGTGGGTCCAACCAAACAGGTCCAAACTATCGCCAACTCACTTGCCACGCGCCTTCTACATCAGCCTTTTGACATAACAACTGTAGCGCGCTGTCGCGGCAGAGCCCACTAACTGGTGGCATAGATCTAAAATGGGGGCACAAGATCAGCCGAAAAGCCGGGAAGCCGATATCGGATCACCACTCAGATCAACCAGACAAAATGGACCACATTCATGCCCAACTCATGCCACACGAGAGAGGTCAGAATTATCTCTGTACACAAATTTGCTGGGGTGTGGCATTCAAAAACTGATTACATCGGTGGGACCCCCCATGTTACCCTCCGCCAAATTCAGTTTACAGCTCCGATCGCAAGACCAACAAGAATTTCTAATTCCCTCGATTGAATGTCTGGTCGGGTTTTAAAACTCCGCACCATCGATTTGTGATGCATATCATGGTCCATGACACAAGTATAGCTTAAGTTGGCCGTCCTTGGCCGAATGACGAATCAAACGCTCCGCAAAAGGCGCCTTACTTTGAAACGCGAGCTCGGGAGGAAGGCACGTAGAAATGAATGATCTACTGCAACGAAACTGCAGATACTTGGATTCAAAACATAGTTTTATTCGCCGCTGGGGCCAGACCGAAACGCTGCTAGTAGTAGCTAGTGGTCGTATATTCCGAAGGACACATGTTAATCCGCCAAATCAGTTGGCTCGGTGAATAAATCACACCAAAGTGCGAGAGAAAAGACCGGGGGGTATAGTGGTTTGTAGTGGTGGTAATCCCAGCCACAGTGGTTCTGCAAAGCACTATGTTAAGCAACAGCCTTAAATCGAAAAGACACAAACACGCACAAAGGCAAATGGTCTGGAGTGTCTGCCCATCACGAAGTTCCTCGATGAGGTTGTACGTGCGAGGCAAGAGTTCCGACAGGGGGCATGAAGATATATCCGCAAAGGTGGATATTTAGGCTGCAGGAGATTCAAGATCAGATCCAAGTCAACCCAGTCTACGAAGAAGAGAAACGCACAAGTATCCGAACGATGACGCTTTGAGGGTGCATTTGGAACGACAGATTTTCGTTTGCTCCGAGTCGTTGGTAGGGTTGATAAATCTGGTGTACTTGGTCGCAACATGGTTGAACCATCAGAGTTCGGCACAGATTGGCCTGGAAATCCGGTGTGATTCGCCGCAACGACATAAAATCAGAGAAAGTGACACACCAGCTGTAAATGTACCCTTTCGTGGCACACGCTTTACTGGTGTGACAGGACTCACAGCCAGTTCGGGCGGACCTAGAAAGCCTGTCAACCGTGGATTAACCGAAAAAGAAAATGGGACACACCAGCAGTGGTCCCTGAGGCCGATGTCCCTTTTCGGGGGACACGCCGCACTGGTCTGAGAGGGCCCACAGACACAGCGAGTTGTGTACGTATGAGGACAGCATTTGCTTTTTCCTTCCGTTCCAAACGCACATAGTCGTCCTCTCGATTCTTGCTTTCATCCTCTGTATCAGGACCATCAGCCCCGCGTTTTGAGTTGAACATCAGTCTGATGTCCGCCTCGGCAGCAAATGCCTCCGTTGAAGTGCCTGTGCATGCAATGGTTTGAAGTGCCAGATATTGATGACGTCTGGCTTCATCACGGCATTCCTGGGATTGGCGACATGTTATCTTGGATCTCGAGAAATCTTTCAATATGAGCAACCCTTCCAAGGATGTGACTCTAGAAATCATCACATAAGGTGCTTCAGTGCCGGAACAATTCTCCAAATTGATTACCGCGTGCGAAAGTGTTTTGCCTTGAGCCTTGTGGGCTGTCATCGCAAATGCAGGAAGCAATGGCAGTTGAGTACGCCTTACTGTAACTGACTGTTTAGTATAACGATCTTTGAAGCTTATGGGAACAGTGTCTTCAAGCACAACAACATGATGGTCAGGAAGCCCCGGTACGATTCCAGGAGATGTGTCCGGAGCCTCAACTATGCAGGAAATGGCGTGTCTGTTGCCATCTTCATCCACACGATATCTAACGCTCTTCAAGAATCCCGAGCATCCATTAACGACTCCGCCCGGAACATCAAAATTTTGCGAGATCATAACAGGCATACCGATTACGAGTGGAATCTTCCCCAGACGAGAATTGGTAGCTCCTGAGTCCATTCCCTGTAGATGTCGAATCAGATCTGGATTGCAGACAGCCTTGTTACGACCAATTGTATCCGAGGCATGATACCAATGAAGTGGCCTTCCTGTCCGTTTTGCAAAGGCATGTGCTGCCTTGATATTGAATGCATCTTTGGTTGCATTTTCTGACACAATGAGCGGTGCATTTTTCCACTCGTTCGCAGACCAATCGACCGAAATATTGGACAAAATCCGACTGTTCAAAAGTTGGTAATCAGACTCGTTACACCTCTTTCTTCGAGAGGTGGAACGAGCTTCAATTCGAGTTGAGCGTGAGAGTTCGAAGAAATGAAAGCAGCAATACTGACATCAGAATCTTCGTCTTCCAGGACAATGAGACATTGATATGTGACGTTGAATCGGTGTCAGAGTAAACAGAGTCGTCCATGAGGAAAAAAATCCTTGGTAATGAATATTGTCAGGGAATGCGGACCAAATTACAGTTAATAGATAGACTTGAGGAGTGAGGAGAGAGTCGTGAAGTTAGAATGGTCTGCTTGTGCATGAAGTTCAGTCGCGGTTTTTCAGGTGAATAAAATTACGCACTGGGACTTCAAAGTCTGGGTTCATCGTGCGGTCGAAATGATAGCGTGAGAGAAGACGGCCAGGACGTAGTGGGGGGTCTCCTGGGAGCTCGTCGTTCATGGCGTTGTTTGGGCCACGCAGATGAATTGAAAAATGTCTGTTATGCTACCGAGCGCAAGCATGGTGAACGCGTCGGAACATGCACACCCATTTGGCCTCTGCACTCTCATTCCCTCCCATTCTGCGCACGGCCATTTGGCACTGAACCCACACTGTCTAACTGGGTACTGCTTTCCCATTGTTTTCGGCCTAGATATATCTTGGGAATGGAATATGTACAGCGCCTTTTTTTCCCGTTGAACGTGGTGACCTCAATAGTATACAGAAAATTTGAAATCTGCTGCTGCACCACTGTGTCGGAACAGTTCCGACACCATCTAACTGGGTACTGCTACAGCACCTCTTCTTTTTCTCGTTGACCGTGCAGACTTCAATAATATATAATGAAGGGTTGGAAAATTTGAATGCGAATCTGCTGCTGCACCAGTCTGTCGAAACTGAGCTCAAGAGTATACAATGAAGGGTCAAAAAATTCGAAAGGGAATCTGCTGCTGCACCACTGTGTCAGAACGGGTCCGACGCTGTCTAACTCGGTACTGCTACAACGCCTCTTTTTTTTCGTTGCCCGTGCAGACCTCAATAATAATGAAGGGCCGGAAAATATGAAGGACAGACCTGTTTTTTTTTTGTTGACCGTGGTGACCTCAGTGTGTCGGAACGGTTACGACACTGTCCAACTGGCTACCTCTGGGATTATATTCATTTTAGGCACAATATAAAAAATCTGGCGACGAGATGCCCTCCGGATTCGCATTCTGATTCTGTACATATAGTTTGTAGAGATATAAACCCAACATTGAGTCCGCAACAACAAAAATGAGAAATTTTGACAAAAAAAAAAAAAAAAACGGGCCGCGCCCTAAGTTCCGCAAAGAGCTGTAAATCCGGGTCGAATCTTTTCAAATAAAATTGTAGCATCAAGGTTGAGGAATTTCAAGCTCTTATGAACAATTTAAACCATACCATACCTGTCTAGATGTCCCGCAATCAATTACGTAATTTGGTGTATTCTGAAAAGTCGACTTCACGGAATTACGTGCTATCAAAAAGTGGTCATGATAGATGCTGACGGACATATAGAAACCACTGAGGGCTAAAATGAAAGCCTGAGCAGTCATATGAAACTTGGTTGCAACACAGGCCACACAAGCCATAAGCCATATGGTGCGCACATAAAAAAAGCCACCAAATGGCTTATAGGGCTTGTGCGCAACCAGGTTACAGCTCTTTGCGGAACTTAGGGCGCAGCCCGTTTTTTTTTTTTCAATGAATTTTGCGTCGGATGGCTCTCCTGGGATCAATTCTCAACCGTTTTCCTTGAGAATATGCTCATTATGTTTGCATTGAAGGCCCAGAGGGCATGGCCTCCTCGGATTTTCTGATGGCCAATCAAATTGCTTGATTGGGAAAATATCCGCATTTTGAGTAGGACGGCTGTAACATTAGCTATTGTTGTTCAATTGGGTTAATTAAATAAAAATATATAATTTACTACGAAAAGAGAATTCGGTGTTGTCTTAATATAGACTGCATCTGATGTATGGGTTACATTGAAAATACCGGTATTCGGAACACAAAATACCGGTATTTGGTGCCCAGTCGAAATATATTATGAGTTCATGAGGCATGTGGTTGAAAATTGATTGTGTCCATTGCCCTTGCTCCCGGGGCGTTCAAATCCAGAAAGCAGGGTGTCTATTCAAACCTTAAATACCTCAAGTGTTCCCTGATCCCTGCTGAGCCCACCCAGTCTCTTTACCTCGAGATGTGGTGAAGGAAGGTCTCGCAGACACCCTTGGAGGTAGGAATCAGTAAGGATTGACCATAAATTCCAGCTCACTGATGATGATCAAATAGGGCAACCCACGGCTTTTCTTATATAGATATTGGCGACTACATATAATATTTTGACCAAAGTCCAGTGTTTAATTCAGTAGCGACTGGAACTGAGATCAATTTTCGCAAAACAATGCGAGGCTACGCTGAGGATGCCCCTGGACAAACCGGCTACCTCAGAAAAGTGGCCCAGCGGGCCGTTCATCAATTCATTGCACTGTGTTGAATTTGGTCACTCGTCCATGACCCTCCCCCGTCGAACTTCCTCCGCCATTTCCCAACTCCGCACCGGCCCTTCCTTTCTCAACGCCCGCCACTTCAAGTCGGGCTTCATAGGGTCGCCAGCCTGCGACGCGTGTGGTGCCTCTCACGAAACACGCGCCCACTTCATCCTGGAATGCCCGTTTTGGGAACCCCTCCACCAGCCTCTCCACGCCGCAGCGAGAACTGCACCTTCCACTCTCTCGTCCTCCACATCATCTTTTTAAACAATCTGGAGTGAAAAAAGTTTGAAATTTTACCAAAAGATTTCATCCATATTTTCACTTGGAAACTCGAGAACTGTAAGTGTAAAAAAGTTTGAATTTCCCACTGATTTTTCACTCGAGAACTTGAAACGTTCGTCCATTCTTTCGAATGAGGGCCTAAAAAGTGTTGAATAACTTGTTTTTGTGTTTCCAATTTCACATTATCACAACCTTACTTGGAATACTCCGCCGAGCATAGTCGAATAATGAACCGATGGGCAAAACAAGTGTGTTCGGGATTGAACAGGCACCGAGTACTCATCGCGTGTGCACCAGTTGCAGCTGATTATTCCACAAAAAATTGACAAGGGATTCATTCTTAACTACAGCGGTGCAATTGCATCAGCACAGCACCGGGGTTCGTGCGGTTGGGGCGCTTCGTGTATGAACCGTGCCGTGGGGAATGAAGTGAAGGTACACTTCGGCGAAGATATATTGTAACCGAAACTGTGACTTTCGGCGAGGCCGAAAGTACACCCTAATCTACAGAACTCGGCCACAGTCTCGGACGCTCCGAAGTCGACGGTTTCAGAGACGTTTTCAGTCGGTTGCCGAAACTTGAGGTTTTGGGAAGGTTCTCAGCCTGGCAGATATTTTGCCGTGTGAAGGATACTAAACGATGCTATGTAAGATTCAACCCACGCTACTCTGGTCCCATGCTGGAATAGACGTGAACATGGGAGAATTGGTAAAATAGAGAGAGTACTGACAAGACGGTGCAGATTCCACGTCCAAAGCCCGCCATCCGCAAAGCCATGCCAAACGCACACATGGATTGACGTCACATCAGGAGCCGCGCCTCAGGTGGCACAGATCCAGCAAGTTGGAGCAAGAGGTTGAAATCGGAGTGGCCCCATACTGGAACAGACGTGAGAATGGGAGAATTGGTAAAATAAAGAGAGTACTGACAACACGGTGCAGATTCTACGTCCAAGGCCTGCCATCCCCAAAGCCATGCCAAACGCACACACGGATTGACGTCACATCAAGAGCCGCGCCTCAGTTGGCAAAGATCTAGGGAGGCGGGTGCCTCAGTTGAACAGGGTGAAGACATTTAATTGTCGCAGGGGAACGCAAGCATCTATGGGGCTCCACTGAGTGAGGACAGGGTTCTTTTATATATCAGGTCGGACACGGCCGGGGCCAAAACAGCCCCGTACACAAATCCAAATCCACAAATGTTTCCACCATCGGGCCGAAAACTACCCTGGTTCTCCATATGGTTTATGTCAGTACAGCACTTGGACCTCCGCAGTGATACACTCCTGCAACGATCCATTGGTAGGTAGGAAAACCCTCTGCAAGCGAAAGGTGGATTAATCATTATAGATCATTTTCAGATCCAGAGTATTGACTCGTGTTGACCAGCAAAATGCGGGGCAAACTCCGGCTTCGGGACAGCATGGGTCGGCTCCCGCGGCCCTAACACGCAAAACCCCCGGATCCCGGCGGCCGAACATGGAACTGAGAATCGAAATATCGGCTGCGTCTCCGGCCGGTACAGCTCGCTTTAAAATGTCACCGCACATCCATTCCTTCCCTAAGATCTCCCGTCACAATGGATACCCACTTACCTGCGCTTAAATGGGGGGAGGGCAGTCTCATTCGTGTTCTCTGGGCCGAGCGTCTGGAGAAACCCGTCATCACCGCTCAGACCGCATGCGAATGCGATGATATCGCCGTTCTGGCAATCTACTCCCAGCTGGTTCGCAAACCACACTCGCCACCACAACATCGCCACCCTCTCTCCAAATTCTGATGTTCCTCTGGAAATTCGCGTTCATATCCACTCTCTCTATGAGAAAGCAAAGCCAGAGATCCTGCACCAAAATCAGACCCTGGATGGCCTCATTCAAGCAACAACTGCCCTTTTTACCGAGATCTGGAAGTCGGCGCCGGTACTCAACCTCGACGGCATCCGCGGTGCGAGAAAGGCCCTCCGATGGTACATACCGTTTTGGTCATGAAAGCGCGTGTCATTCTCTAACTCTCTTCCAGGTGCTTCGATTCGTATTGTATCCTGCAGGCTCCATGGTCCGTTGTGAAATTGAAGGTCCACGTCATGGGATCCCCCGGTATTCGCGGATTCGGTATCGTCGCGTCTGTTCCTCTTCTGGCCGGCGAGTACATCTATGAACTCACGGGCCTACTTTCCGTTGACGGAAATGCTGTGCACACACGCCTTTCTGAAATTCGCGCTGCTGATAACACTGTTCGAATTCTATTCGGCCCACTTCGAATGCTGAACCATGATTGTAACCCCAACGCGGAGGTTCTTTCTTTCCTTCCTTCTTTTCATTCTATGTTGAAGCTTTTGTGCAGTATGAATCCATCACTGGATGCGAATGGGGTCTCATAGTCCGAACCCTTCGTTCTGTCGAGCCCGGAGAGGAAATCACCCTTTGTTATTCCAGTGATTACTTCGATGATGTGGGACAATGCCCATGCCGCACATGCCGGCCCCCGGAACCGCAGAGATCGGGCCCTCTTCCCATCAATAAGGAAGATCAGAGAAAAGCAAAACAGTTAAAAAAACTACGGCGAAATAACGTCAATAATCCACTTGAAAGAAAAGCGAAGGCTGAACGTGAGCCCTACACAATTCCTTCCCCGTTCGAGCCCTCTTGTGTTGGCTTCCTAGGACAACATGCCATATCTAGTTGTTTGAATGAATGCGAGGGCAACTGAAAGACAGGATGGATTTATTAGGCTTTCCGAGCCCTTTACGAGTACTTATGTAATCGTTCTTTTACGTAACAAACGCAGATGAGGTTTTCTAGACTCGTAACCATTCTGCCTATGAGCGGCATACCTTAATGCAAGAATTGCGCCGTAGGTGGACTGGCACTTCTCCGATCGATCGAAAGGGTTGAGCCTGAGTTTGTGCATTCAAACCTTATTATTTTTCTCGGATTAAATCTTTCAGTGGTTCGAATCCTAATCGGATGATAGGCTGCCGCCTGATCCTGAGTCAACAACACAGGTAAAAGCAATCCCAGTTGAGCTTTAGGCATAGGATCCGGAGACGCAACTAGTCAAATCGGGCATACCTTTGGATCAAGTCCTCTGACAGGCGCGGAGCCGGATACACGATCTAATGCAAGCTTTTTTTTTGCGTCAATAATGCGGGCTGAGGTCAATTTCCGCCCCACTTGGGAACAGCAAACAGCCGCCCTAGCCGGTGGCGCCTCTTTTTCCTTGTGGTCCCTAAACACTTCCAGAGCGTTCCTTGGCCCTCCGTGGTCAGGAAGTCAATATGAGGCAGGGTCTGCCGCGGTTGATCGGCAGACGTCGACACCTGTCAGCCCAAGTCGGCAGGCCCGCGGCAGGGTCTGCCGACGGGCCCACGGAACGCAAAGCTTGACCACCTCAAGACACGTGGAGAGGGGACAATATATCAGTATTATCACTATTCCCCTCTGACAATGCACCCTGATTTCGGAACATTCATATCTTTCCACAGACCGCTATGTAGCCCGTTTCCGTATGCAAAGGTCCTGGAGGACATGTAACCACGTCTGTCATCATCGTTGGCGTTGACAAGGAGCTCGCTATTGGCACCTTCGTAGACAATGGCCGCGTGTACTCGTGAGTGGTGGTGTGGCGGGTTTCTCGTCGTGTGTTGTAGAAATGGCATTCAAGGTTTGCGTAGCGGCTATGTTTGCTCATGCTCTGCTAGCTTCGTCTCTTCTGTTTGGGGATCTGCAGTCCAGGAATATCTGTCCCGGTGAACCAAAACGGGCATCTCAAATGTCTCATTTCGTTGAGGCACTGTCTGCCCCATACTTTGTTAGTGATTGGGTTTTGGGTGCGCGCGGCGAGGCACACGGATGGAGATGGGCGGGATCGGAGTTGATCGGGCGGGCGCGTGGTATGTAGTTCCACGTGACGCAGGAAGGTTTTCTTCATGCGTTTGACGTCCTCTTGTACTCTGAGGCGACAAACGACAGTTATCTTGCTTGGCTGGTATCTCGGGAGCATCCAGTGGTCCCCTGGCTTTAACCTACTTGGGGTTTGAGGCGTCAGAAGACAAGAAACGGACTTGGAAGTTATAGATGCTTGCATTGAAAGTCAACTTTGTTGAACTGTGGCCTATAAGTCCCAAGTTTCCGTTCATTTCCGGTCACTTTACGACACCACGAGTTACGAGTACTTATGTAATCGTTCTTTTAATCTGCCGGAGTGCAGATTTTGCGACCTCGATTTTTATTAGTCTCCATCTATTGTTTAACACTCAATAGTGGCTGTGTTGAAGTCTTTCTTATTTTTCCATTAGATTTTGAACTAATGAAAATAGTGGCTGTGTTTTCTGCTCACGTAATAGATTCCCTCTCGCGTGGGTTCGATTCCCCCTCGTTCCTCTCTATTTATCCGACCTTTATTTATTCTCTTTTTGATTTTTTATTCCAATACATATATTAGAATCAATCACTGCGTTGAGGCCCCCTGTAGTCAGAGGGTGTGACTACGGACGTAGTCGCATGGACATTGGACTACCTGCGCCTCCTCTTGGCCTACCTGCGACTATGTCTGACTACCTGTGACTATGTCCGTAGTCACAGGTTGGCTTCTACTAGTCGACGTTCGCATTTTTAAGGAAATAGTTGCTGTTGAGTGATCACAAGTCAAATGTTGGACGAGCTGTGCCTACACAGTGTAGGAAGACGTAGGCCAAAGTAGGCCAACGTAGGCCAACGTAATCAAACGTAGGCACAGCCTGACTACATGCCGTAAGTCAAGCTCCGTGAACGTAGTCCAACCCTTTGACTACGACGTCGGACTACGGCTGTAGTCACACCTAAGTCCGACGTAGTCCAAGCTCCGTGAACGTAGTCATACTTCGACTACGGGGGGCCTCAACGCAGTGAATCCTCATTGAGTGGTATTTTCAGTTTTAACCGTCATTCGTACTTGACTCACTCATGTAGCAGCAGCATATATTATTGTGTCACAATTTTAACTGCTACAAGAGCGCGGTGGGGCGCGAAGCGCCCCACCACTTCGGTCGATGTTTATGTAAGGTATTTGTTGACGGCACTTGGACAAAAGAGGTTAAATGTAATGGAGGAATCCGAGCGCTGGTCAGCGCTAATCAGGCGGAGTTTAAAAGCTTCAGACGGACAGAATGCTTAATTTTATAAATAGAGAGATTGGCACTTGACCCAACCGTGGATTGGCAGGATACATTGTTGTGTCAAACTTTTCCCTTCCAGGTATCAACAATCCAATACAGCCTCATGGCCAATGTGCAGATTCAATACTATGGTCAGTGCTACTCACAATAAGTGATTTATGCTCCCCTGATTGTCAGAGTCTACTTCAATGCCCCTGTCTGTTAACGGATCTAAGGAGCTATGTTTACTCTCTTATTTATACTGCTGACATCACAGGCAAATTTTCTCAACAAAATAACTAAGTCTACAGTCCTATTATCTTCCCTGCTGCATTACATCTGGGTCCCCAGACAAAGTTGTGGCAGGATTGCACAGGTTTTGATTGGGCTGATGGTATGTTTCTGTTGTGATATGCACTTCCTGCCTCAACAACCGGTCCAAAATTTCTCCCTCCACATTTCACCAAATTATCTGAGTCTACAGTCTTATTATCTTCCTTGCTACACTATATCTGGGTCCCCAGAAAAATTTGTGGCAGGATCGCACGGGTTTTGATCGGGCTGGTGGTATGTTTCTGTTGTGATATGTGCTTCCTGCCTCAACAACCGGTCCAAAATTTCTCCCTCCACATTTCACCAAATTATCTGAGTCAATAGTCCAATTATCTTCCCTGCTGCATTATATCCGGGTCCCCAGACAAAGTTGTGGCAGGATCGCACGGGTTTTGATTGGGCTGATGCTATGTTTCAGTTGTGATAGGCGCTTCCTGCCTCAACAACTGGTCGAAATTTTTCCCTCCACATTTCATTAAATTATAGTCTACAGTCTTATCATCTTCGCAGCTAGGTCTCACAATTCATGGCTGAAAATTTGTTGAAGCTAGTACTGGATGAAGCGAATTTGTTTCGTCCGTATCCTTGTATCCTAGTTTCATTTTTCTAAATATCCCACAGATGCACCTCCAGATGACCGGAATCTACTAGGCCGCTTATTTGCAACGCTACTTAGAGAGCTGCACCTCGAGCTCCTTAACCACTTCGACGTATGTAGCTTGGCGTTGGCTAGGACATGCAGATTTTTCCGCTGGGAGTGCACTGTGGTACTGGACAATTATATGTTCTCGAACATTGGCTTGTCCTGGCCCAGTGTCCGGTTTATGCTAAAACATACGGACAGCCTAATCACTGGACTTTTCGTAAACCACACCTTGTTTTTGCTCCAGCACCTTCCCTTGTTGAAGCTGTGTGAAACGGTTGATATTTACATTCCTCGAGGCTGTGAACAAGCCGTGGATAAATATATGACGCATGCAACCGACTATGGAAAGGTGCGCTCATCATAATTTGTGGAATGCTGATGCATTTTCAGTTCGAAGTCAGGCAGGCAGGATAGAAAAACCACCGGGTGGCGCAGATATAAGTCGTACCATCTCTATCCATCTCTGCCTAGAAAATCCCTGGGCCACCGTCGCACGACAAAAACTGTCCACACTCTTCATGTGGATGAGCGCTGGAGAGGTTTTTGTTGCTTGTTGCATGGTCATTTAGTTCAGTTGGAATTCCGTTGCTTTTAGGTAATCCATCCTAGTGTGTTGTGTGTTCGAGTCCCGGGTCTTGCATATATTTTTCTTCATATTTTGAGCCTTGTTTAAACAGAGATCAAATCACATTCAACAAAACATTGCTTGAACCTGATTTACCGTTGCGATGGCCATTGTTTAAACAAACTTTGTATGGTTACTGCCCCATCAATATTAATCTGATTCTCACTCGTGCGGAATCATCGTGTTGAGTATCCTTTCATCACTCCTACTAGATTTCGAGCTGTGGTGCTGCCTCTGAGCGCATAGAATGGTTACCTTGCCTTTCCTCGTTCGCAGATGTGGATGAGGAAGATACGGTAAGCATGCCTGTAACATTCAGCGCACGGTGTAGGAACTAATGCCGCACTTCAGGGAGACCCTTGATACAGATTTTGACCGAGATCCCACAACTTTTCCCACTACACCGGAACCATCGTCCGATGATGGCGGCTTCATGTCCCATTCTTCCAGCCCATTCGACTCGCGTTCTACATCACCCAATCTCCCAGATCTTACCCCCACCGATGATACGCTTGAGGATACCTGGGACGCACCAGATGTACTTCATCGCGGCCTCGACGAGGTGGATCTCTTCCTTGATTTACGCGAGGCTGCTCCTGGCGATGAGGATGTCACCATGTCGGATGGGGAATATCCTCACCATTTTCCTCTACAATCTCCACCAGCTTCATCCCCTACCATACCCAACCCTACTTCGGACTACTACAATGGGTCAGATGGAGAAAATTCAGACAACGACTTGGACTCGGACTCAAACGAGTCACGGACATTGGGCCGGCGACGGCGCCATCGTGCAATGGCGGGACCAAAATCCCGATCATCGTGGGCTCGCTAGAAACAATTGGACATGGCATCGAAGGAGCCCAGCTTCGAGCTGCATTTGATGTAACAGGCGGTCGGGAATGGGGTATCTCTCTTGCGTTGGGCGTTGTATCTATCCCACTCGGCGCTATCATTCGGCTCCTCCCTGGCGATCCCTTTGAGCGGTTGTTTAAGACGCTGGGTCTTCTGAGCCGTCCAGATGTTCTCCCGACGACCACGCCTAATCCGGACACTGTCGGCTGGAATGCCATCACTCGGGTGCGCGACAACCTCAATACCTTCGCCAACGTCAGAGGTGGCCGTGTCCGGTCTTCGTCCTTTGTTATTAAGAGCCGAACAGCCAGACTTAGCCAAGAGAAAGAATGTCCAGTGTAAGCTCCCTTTCCGGTTTGCCCATCCATGCCTACAGCTGACCGGTACTCCACTCGGCTCTCTCCTCGCAATGGCGCCGACTCCGATGGGTACGATTGCTACCAGCCACGCATGGACTCAGCCAGGTTCCCTTTCCGATCCCATTCTGATCCCTCACGATCTTCTGCTGCCCTGTGGGAAGGTAAACTACAGCTACATCCTGGGACATTCCAGAGGATCCATTATACCAGCGATTTGGAGGTAGTCAGCAGAGCCATGTATAAATTCGAGCGGTGGTATACTGGTGGCATTCCTAGCCTTCCGCTGGTCTCCATAATCCCTCTTTCTACCTTAATACGCTCGGTCTGCTGTCATCATACCTCCTTTCGCGTTATAATACTCATAGATTCAAATACAATATGTGAATATGATTGAGGAAATCATGATTCAGAGGTATCCACCCCGCCCATCACCTTGATAAGGTTCTCGTACACTGTAAAAACGATACCCCCACTCAACTATAGCGGGACATCAGTCAAAGGAACGTCCATTTTTTCAAAACTTACCACAAGCCGTGTTAGTCTAGGTGTGGTGCCGGTCCAAAATCATAATATTCCTTCATGTGTAAAGATTCGATATGCGCAGTGAAAGGAGTTTCGGTATTGGCCGCTCTCACGCGCTTTATCTGCCATCGAGCCGGAAGGTGAGTCCTGTGTTCTCCACGTTCAAGAAGGTAATGATTACTTGTATCTTATTATGTGAACACAGCGTCGAGTCGAACTGTTCCCTGGAACCTTGGAGTTCTGGAACGCAGATTTTCATATTTTATTACTATAAGTTGGCGTACGTTGGGGCGAACGAATCGGTACGAGTTGTAAAGGAATATTAATCGACATATGAACGAGTGAGGAACGGCGTTGGACAATCAACTTCCTCCAGATCACATGATGGGAGATCCACAGGATCAGTGTCCAACTAGGCAAAGAAATTGAATCCGATAAATTAGAGGAATTGGAAGGACACGCACGAGATCCGGAGATTTCACGAACTCGAGGGGAGCATTGGTGGCAGAACGGGCATCATTCAGATTGATATTTTCCCAACCCTGGTCGATCTTGGCCTGGACGTGCTTGCGCATGTTGAGCCTAGTACCGTTAACAGGTGCACCAGAGTTGAAGAAAAATGACTCACATTGCAAACATACTATTCATGTATACTGTAGGGTGTGTCAGCGCTGATGACACGGGCAACGAGAACAACGCACGTTTGCTATTCGGCGCGAGGGAGAGGAGGAACCAAAACGTCTCCCGGTAGCGAGAAACTGGGGGTGAAAACATGATCAATAATGAAGTAGAGGAAATGGAACTGGACGCACGAGACCTAGTGTGAGGCCGGAAGAGAGGGCGGTGAGCATACCTCGATTGATGGTGTTGACCATCAGGGTGTTTAACATTGTGTTGCTCCTGGTTTACTGTTCAGTGAACTAGCCATGGGTCGAATAGCACACACACCTCGACATCTCATTCTTGTTACGGGCCAGGAAGTAACGAGATACACCGTGATGACTATGTCGCAAGCAAACGACGCGGCAGTCTGCAATATCGTGATGGCTAAAAAATGGGTGGACTTGGGTGGCGTTAAAGCGGTGGGAGAATATCATATATGAATCTTACCGCCATCTGGCCAGGTTTGGAGTATGAGTGGAGTCCATACCTGGTTAAGAAGTCAGTTTGGCGAGACATGGGAAGAGGGAGAACGAAAACGCACGACAACACGGTTTGAGCTATCCCTGCAGCTTTGATGTCCATCGATAAAATGAACCCCTTTCTAAGCACGTTGACGACATACAAATCTGGAGGATGGCCAGGAATCCTTGAAAGAAAAAAAGGTCAATGAATTAGTCAGTATGCAAACGTGCAGACGTACTGCGACATATATTCCGAAGGCGGGGAGCCTGAACAACATGACGGTCTCTCTCGTAACTGGAAATTGAACCTTAAGTAGAAGTATCCCATTGAGCGAAGTGACTACGTACGACGGTGAACTCGGCTGGCAAAATAACTGGGAGAGATAAGCGGAGGTGTCCCATGACGGAACAATGGAACGCACATCTGCACGGTGAAGCCGGAAAGGTATGTGAGGGTATAAGCAACGGGCCATGCATCCAGAGTAGAAAACCAACGTTGGCGAGGAGTTGTAGCTAATCAAAAGTGAGAACTTGTTGGATTGAAACTGAATAGGTATCACCCACCGAGTCGGACCTATGGTTTAAATCGAATCAGCTAAGGCCATGGAAGAGACAAGGCAGCGCACCAAATCAATCGTCCTGCGGAATCCCGAACTTCTGGACGAAACGAAAATATGTGGACCAAAAAAATAGACTTAGTTGTAAAGTTTCCAGAGCCCTGATACAGTGTGTTATACAAGACTCCTTGGCGCAGAAATCTGGTGAGCATACATAACAATAATCACTGGGTGAGATGGATGAGTAGTGAGTGTTAGTTTGCAGAGAACGAGCAGGACGAACTGGGATCCGAACAGAGTTCCTGTCCTTCCACCAATGAAAGTACAAGAGGAATTGAAGGATCCCGATCCCACTGGAGAAGAGGAACAATGAGAAGGAACGGATAGATTCAACAAATGCAGCTGTACTAGAGAACGGTTTCCAAAAACAACGAAATCAACCATGGACCGTATGTGGATCTAATTGCCGGGACTGACATCTGGGAGGCGAAGGGAGAAGTGCGAACCCCAGCATGTGTATACTATATATGCGAAAATCGGCGGTCAGAGAGCGGACTAACGTTACGCTGACAGAGATGTGACGATGCGGAAATCTTAGTTTTTATCAGCCAGGGCAGCAACGTACGCCAGACCCCTTCATTAAGAACCACCCATTCTTTCTATTGGTTCTATTCAGAAGTGATACCGAGTCCATCAGTTTCTGTTCGTCAATGTTCTGGCTTCTAGTGATGCGTCATGTTTGGTCTTTCATCATCGGCAAGGTTGGACCCTGCACTAGTGAATGCCATAAGCCAAACTTCCCGTTACGGACCACTGGGGCGGAATGTTTCTTATGTTTCTCGTATGGACGGAGTCGTATAACGCCGCCTTAACAGACGAATCTCGTACTTTCCTTGTTGAAGAGGCGGAGAGAAAAGAGAAAGCGACCTGGGCTCGCATCAATCGGCTCGCATCAGTCGGCTCATCTCAATTTCAATCGAAGATCTGTCAAGACACAATCAACTTTATTTGTGGCCTTGTACTTTATAAGTATGACGGAAGCTCTTGCAGCGTAATCGTTGGCATCTCCATTTCGATTGAATTTTTTGTTTTTGTTGCTGCATCTTTAGGTGAATCTTTGGTTAATGATTCTTGTTCGATACAATATAATGTGAAACGAGGGTTGCAAGTCTTCAAAGGGGGCGGCCTGACAGCCAATGTGTACATATCAGAAAGCACTATCGTCGAACAAAAGGGTACTACCCACCAAAGTACGGTCATATCGCCGCCGCGTGCCCCCACCGCGCCATTCACACGTTCAGGGTTAGCGATAGTACGGGTATTAAAGACATAGAATACTTAGGGAGAAGAGGAGACGCATGAAGATAATCTGATTGTAATATGATCTAAGTGCCATGGAAGGAATAAACAATGAAAGGACGTTGGCTAAGTAGGTAAGTAGTAGGTAGTATCGGCGCGCGGGCCCGTTAATAAAAGCCCGCACGCGTTTGCCGACGAAGGGTGAGTGCGAAGCAGCATGCTCTCCATGAAGTACCGCCGCCGACGCGGAGGTCAAAATCCCTCCCGCCAATCTCGTGATGATTTTCGCTCCTGGCCTGCCTCGTTCTCCGCAGGCAAAGTCCGTTATCTGTGCACCCGTTTCTGCTCGCGGTTTCCACGTTTCCCATGCATGGCAATCCCGGCTCGCGTCCACATCCACCAGATTCGTAACGTTGTACGTCTGCCAGGCGGGAAGAGCACATCCGCGTACACCACTTGCAGGACACTCGTACCGGGAGCCCACGCATCACCGTTGTGGACGAGGGGCTCGCGGACAAGGCCCAGGCCCGGATGACCGCCTCTTGCTGAAAACCCGCGTGCCCCTGACTTCGAGTCTTTTCGGACTTCCTGCGATACGATGCGCACAAAGAGTCTGCGTACGCCGATGACGAACGGTAGACGACGCCTCACCCCTGCTCCCGCCGACGATGCCGCTCGCATCCATATATACGATTCCTCGTCTTGGCACCTGCGACAACGACGGACCGGCCCGCCGTTACCCGCATCGCGCCAACGGTAGCGGGACCAAGGACACGCACGGGTGCTTGTGCTCGAGGGCACATCCGGGCGGACGTGGAGGGTATGCGAATGATGAGACCTACAAGATATGTGAATGAGGAGGGCGAGGAGGGAAAGAAGAGAGGAACACACCGTCGCTCTCATCGTCACCCGTCCGTTAAGGTGGTCTGCCACCTGCCAATGAGACTGGGCGGAAGCCGAGCAGTATTCCAGCGGCGATGGTGTGGAAGATTCCATGGCGCCGCTGCGTGGGCGAGGCTGAGCCTGGATCTGGGCGGAGATAGGGGTAAGTATCAATCGACGTAAGAGGAAAAGAAGGAGTGCGTACCCCAGTTCTGCGCACTCCCCCTCTACTCGTGCAGTTCAAACTGCAGCCGCACGTTTTATATTCGTCGTTTCCAGCGTCGTGCGGACCTACGCAGTGCTGACCTCCGTGACGGCACCGATTCTGGAGTGGAAGATCAGGAGGATGAATCACGCGTGAGAGGGGAGCACCAGCGGTGAAGGTATCTGCGTGGCTAAGGGATCCCAAATGAGGATCTATGTATAGAAGGAAAGCGAGGTAGCTTACCGGGTCTTTGCCATTTTATAATACGTCGAGGGGGCAGCGCAGCGTTGAGGTAGGTTTCTGAGATGGGGGGCAAAGGGAGGGAGTGCACCGCATAGGCTCCGTCGGAGTCCGTCCTCGCATAAATCCTATTCCCGCCCACCCGCACTCCTATAGCCGTTGTCGTGTCCTGCGGATCCGCCTCTTGAATGATGGATGATGACGCGTTAATGGACGAACAAGCGGCGGGCTGGCCGGGGCCGAACAGGGAAGTCGAGCATAAGGAGTCGAGGGGAAAGAGAGACACTCCGGATGTCGGTGACCTACTTGTGACCTCCATTAAATAATATTCTTTCTCGCTGCGGCTGTCTGCGTCCACGACCTTTCCGCGACGGTGGGGCGACGCAACCGCTGAGGGCCGCGGTCCAGAAAATAATGAACCAAGCTGGTACCAAGAAATACCACGCGGAAAACTGCCCATGGTGGCGCGCGCGTCTTGAAATGTGTGAATTTCGGTGTGAAAAAAGATGGTGGACTTGCGGGACACATCTATAGGCTGTGGGAGTGCCATTGAGTAATCGATAAATCCTGGTTTATGGGCCTGGCGATTCACCCTATCGTTATGAACCCGCCCCTGCGCCAGTAAAATCTGCTGGCCGTCATATACCGGGGTAGCCTGTATACCGTATCCCAACAAAGGAAGGTCTGGAAGCAGAGGCGCATCCGAAAGCCTTCAAGTCCAGCGATTTTGAGGGCTGTACTCTGCAATCGAATATGTGCGGATGATCGGAGAGTTGTCGATGAATTGGTCTCGACCGCCGAAAATGAAGAGACGGTTGTTGACTGCAACGCGACCATGGACGCCCATTCGGGGACGCAGCGGAGTACCTTGTACTTCTATGTACCACCAAGTCAATAAATCGAGATCGACGGTGATGAGATCTGATGTTGGGTTGTGCGCGTCGTGGCCTCCAAAAAGCATGAAAAATGTTCCACCCCCGACGGAGATAAGAGCGGTCGAGGCTTCGGTCAAAGCATGCAAGTGACGAATCTCTAAGTTCTCATCCTCTTTCCAGAAAGGATCAAAAATGTGGTTGCGGGGACGGAATTTGAGCGAATTCTTTTATGTAAAAAAAGGAGTTAAGCATCAAGTGGAGAATGCGTGTCAAAGCTCACAGTAAGATTCCGCCGTTGCATCCTTTTAAGATCTAAACAATGAAAATCGCACGTCGGAGTGTTGCTCCGATCTTGCGGCCGCACTCCACCGTACATGTACTTTCCCTTTGATAGTCCACCGCGGATGACTCCCAATCATTGAAGAAGGGATTATCGCCTTTCAAGCGAAACCTGGTGTGAGCCAAGTTTCCATTGAACGGAGGCTGAATTTGAGCAGGCCCTGCGCCGGCGAGTCCAATGGGCCCAGACGTCTTTGTGTAAGAGGCGGTGCCACTGCACCAAAAGTGTCCGAAACTCGTAAGGTCTCCGAGTCGTGACTTTGACAAGCTCCATCAAGGCATCTCGACTTGCGAGGAGGCCTTGGACGCGCCTAGCGAGCAACTTGCGGGCCTACCTTTAAATTCCACTTCACCAAAGTCGCGCTCTTCGTTCCCGACCACCAGGATCGACTCCAGGTGGACTCTTCATCGATGCCCATGGTTTACTTTACCACTCTCGACGTATTCACCGGCCCTCCTCGACCTCAAGCTCGCGCCCCAGGCCGAACTCGACTTGGACTCGAGCAATCTTGACTACGACGGACTCGGAATATTATCTGTGGACTAGATCCGCCATCATAATAGAATGGGTTTCCTCGGCGCGTCTCCTCCACTATCTTTCCTTTCCCTCCCAGTGCCACGGCGCGTACGCGGCATCGGAAAAAAGTTTCTCATGCCCGGTGCGATTCCAGTCGTCAAAAGATGAACACACGTTCACAACGAAAACTGCAAGAAATCAGAAAACTGTGTCGAAAAGGGATGAGGGCAAGAGAACGAAGGCAGGACCGTGAAGCAATTCACCGGACTCCCTAGGGAGGAAGAAGCGAGCGAGTGCGCGCACTTAGTGGTGCAGCGCAACTCACGCGACGTGTCGAATGCGGCGTTGACCCACGCGGCAGTGCGCGCGTTGATGTCCGCCGAGGCGCGGCGCTGCATTGGGAAGATCACACGGTCTACCTGCTTCTCAACCCCGACGACCCGTATGAGCCGTTCCTGGCGACGAACATTCTCTTCCACATGCTCAAGAAATTACGGGACGATCAATGCAAATTTCGCTCGTGTGTATTCATTCTTGAGAAGCTGAACCTGTGCATCTGTCTTCGGATCGTTGCTCCTCGCAATCAAGGACAGCCTTTCCTCGACTACCATACCGTGTCCAGTGTTCTGCGTCCAGGAGTCCCGGTCACAGAGTTGCGCAAACTGCAGATGGACAAGGACCGCGCAAAACTAGCCGTTCTTCGGAAGGTGGTCCGTGAGGATGGTCGATGGGTCACCAGCAAGGAGGCTCTGCCATACGACGCCTTCAAGCACGTCGCACACACGTGCTCCTTGAAAGAGGGTCTTGAGGGTACGTCCTCTTGATTTTATCTTTAATTATGCTAATCGAGTCTCAGACGTGTTGGGATTCTATTGCGCATGCAGGGGCATCATGAACGTCGCAGACGCGGAGGGATCGGAAGCCCAGCGCATTCCCAGTTGTCAAATATGTTTGTGAGTTGAGAAAAATACCATTTCGATGTTTTACTCAAAGCTGCCGTGTGTCAGGCGGACTCGTACCAGAGCAAACTAATCACGACCGACTTGCAGGCCATGGTAACGGGAACGGCTAAGGACAAGACCGGCATCGAGGTACGATTTCGGTCTTAGGCTCCTGTATTCCCCGTCCAACCAAATTATAACAGTTCTTCATGTCGATGACCACCACCCGTGACCCCGACGCCCCGGCAACACCGCAGGTTATCGCCACCGTTGAGGACATTCCGGAAGTTGCAGCATTACGTGCTCAGGTTGAGCAGGTAATTTTGACTGTTTCACATGTTTTAAGTGTCGCTCATCGAGGCCGCCAGACCCTCACCCAACACGAGGCTGCAGCGCTGGATGACGCAAACACCACCGGCATCGAACAGTCTCTGAAAGAGTTGCGGAAATCATACTCGAACCTCTACCGAAACGAGCCCAAGTGGGCAATACAATCCGCCCGGGATTAGTGAACGGAAAGTGTGGTGGATGCCGTGGGAACACGAAACATTCGTGGATGCTCCTGGCGGCTCCAGCAGGAAGCTGCGAATAAGGCCATGGATACGGCTTTTTCGACGCGAGCTTGTGCTTGGTCTGGTTGTGGCGAGGTGTTTCTGACCGCTTCTGAGGTCTGGCACCATGTCCGCAACGTGCACCTAGTGCCGTCTGAGTTGCGCACATTCGTCTGTCTGTGGGGTGAGTGTGTTACCGAGCACGCTACCATCGATGCGGCCGAGGTCACATATCCATCTCACACCAGCTCCGGGTCAACGACGAGGCAATCGTCTGGTTCTGCGCCTTGTGCGGAGAGTGGTGCGTACTGCTTATCCCCTCAAACTTTCTTTTGGCTGATCTCTTTGAGCAGGTCGTGGCGGTGGCCCACTATAAACAACTCTTCCAGCCGTTTGAAGCTCGGGTGTCCCACCATGAGCTCGCCCTGCCGGCGAACTTGACGATCTCGAACGGATTGGCGTTGTTTCCCGGCTACGAGCCCATGGCGCACGATCGCCCTCAATTCTACCCAGTGGTCTTTAGCTCAAACGTCGTCCGCTATCCAGGCTTCTGCCCGTGGTGCGTCTTCGATCAGGACATGGATATGTCTGGTCGAATGCACCAGTATTTGAGGGGGGATGCTTTCGTCCGTCATTTGAGGACACACTTGGATGAGCTCGACGACCGCAGTGCCCAGTGTCCCAGCTGAGCCTGTGGACAAAAATGGTATTCAGCTACAGAGCTCAACGCGCATCTGGTCCTCCAACACCGGTTGGTCATCTTTGGCACTACATCGACGGCTGGGACAACTATGAAACTCCACCTCCTTTCGCCGTCCGGGGAGCCACCCGCGGTCATTTCGAATACCCCTGCTCCCTCAGCAACCCTACCCCGTCGGATTCCCGGCCGCCATCATCAATCCTCCTTCGTTCTCGAGCGCCGCCTCCGCCGCACTCTCCATATCTCGTAAGCGACCCCTAAGCAACTCGACAAATCTTTCCTCGCCCAACAAACGACCAACGTGGACTTGGGCCGAGAACGCTGAGAGTGTGACTTATTTTAACACTTTGGAGACCACTAAGATAGCTTTTCGAGAAATCAAGATATTCCACGAAATAACAAGATCTCCCAAGATTTCCCAAGACAGGCTTTTCACTGGGAGGCCTGACAGTGACAAGGCATTTGCCACTTGCCTCGCAACACTCGCTGTCCGGTCATAGCTCAAATGTCTCTTGAAACTGAACTCCATTCTTCGCCAGACATCCACGGCTTCCTCTCGTCAGGGGAGAATGACGACGCCGCGGCTCCAGAGTCCGAATACTTCTGCAGCGCCTTCCGTGTTGGAAGAGCCGAAGGATACGATGCCGACGTATCCACCCTCGCCGCCGAGAGGCGACGCGGAATCTATTGCCTCCGTCGTGTCGGTTCGTCGTGCAAAGCCAGGCCCGAGTCGATGCTGGTGCTTCCGGGCGATCGCCCGCTCGTCCTAGGTATCGCACTTGTCGATTTCAATGACCTGGTAAGTATATTTTTAATCCGCAGTCTTATCTCGCTGAATTGCTCAAGGCTCGCAGATCGAATACTCGTCGGAGGACATCTTCGATGACGAGGAGGTATCTTAAGGTCTACGGACATAATTGGAACTCAGCAGGCCTCAAACACCTGTTAGCGTCGTCGCCCTGGAGAAGGACAAGCGAGAGGACTTCCTTCGCACGGAAAAGGATCTCAGCGATGCTCTTGTGGAGAAGGAATTGGCTCTTGTGACTGCGGATAAGCTGGTCAAGGAGTTGAGAGAAGAGTTGGCATTCTTGAAAGAGCAGGAGGCGAGCGTGAACAAGGTTCGTGTTCATGACGCACTACGGTTCTATTGCTCACAGGTCTTTGCAGGAGAATAAATCCATGTCGACACAGCTCAACGAACTGCGCCCCTAAATCGAAAGACTGAACTATGATAGCAATGAGGGCTTTATCACGATCCACATTCTCAAGGAGCAAAACGCGGATGCTGTTCGGAAGCAAATCGCCGAGTTGAAAACTGCTCGGAAAGACGCCAGCGCCCAGGACAAGGAAAAGAGGAAGCAAAAGAAGATGGCCATGATGATGGCCAAGTTTGACACGGTTCGTAGCTTACACCGCGGTCTTGTCTTTTCGAAAAAAAACTGACTTTTTGCTCATTACAGCAGGGCGCATTTTCCGAAAAGGATGAGCAGTTGCATGCGATCCTCGGGAAATTAGATACTATAGATTCAGCTGGTTATCTTTCCCAAGAGGACCTGACTGCCGTTAGAAGGCAGTTGAGCGAGGGGCAGAACATGATCCGGGAGAAGGTGGATCGGCTTCAACAGAGTCTGGAGGAGAACGAGATGATCACTCGGCGGAGGGACGAGCTGGAGACTCGAGTCGCCGCTCTGGAGACCGAGTACGAGGAGCTTCTAGGTCAGTGGCGAAAAGCCTTTTTTTTCAGTGAGAATGCCCCTGACGACGCGTGTTTCGAATTGCAGAGAAGATGATACACGATGAGGAGACGAGTAATGTGGATCCTGCCGAATCCATGGCTGATCTCAAGATAAGTTGATTCGTATTTGCATTTGTTCTTGACGCCACGCTTCTCCGTGCTCATACGTTTCTTTGCAGAACAAGCTCGAAGCCCAATATGCCGCGCCGCGCGATGCTCACATCAGCGAGGTGGCCGATCTCAAGCAGCAACTAGAAATGCGGAACAACTAGCCTGAGTGCGTTCAGCGAGAGCGTCAAGAGCGTCAACGACGAGCTCAAGGTGGGCTACACAGTTCGCCGTCACGGAAAGCTTAAAGCTCTGACTTTTTTTCTAGCGTGCATTTGCCGTAACTTCCGCTGGTATCGAGGGCGGCAAGAATCCTGCGGAAAGCGCCAAAGACCTTTCTGCAAAATCATCGCGAGAACGAGGATACCGCCCCCGCCAATCTAATTTTTTTAGTTTGTCGAGCTCGAAATCCAGCTAGATGAGATCAAGGAGCAGTACAACAACGTCATCCGCAACAGCAACAGCAAGGCCCAACAAAAGAAGATGGGTTCCTGGAGCGAAACTTGGAGCAACTGACGTTGCTCCAGAAACAGGTTTGTATATTGCCCCATTTCCGCTTCCATCTTGACCCACATTTGCCCGTTATCAGCTTGTCGACCACAATTCGACCCTGAAGAAGGAGGCCGGCATTGCGGAGCGCAAGCTTTTGGCGCGCAACGAGCGGATACAGAATCTGGAGGCGCTCCTTCAGGACACGAATCGGCGGTTGTCTCTCCAGAACCAGAAGTTCGAAGCACAATTGCAAGCTGTCAAAGAGCGTCTCGATCAGGCTGGCGGTGAGTGATGACACCGATCCGAACATTTCACCGCTAACCCTGACTGATCATTTTTGTACGGCATCTAGTGGAGGTGCGCTTATTTTTTTATGCTGTTTTCATTGTGCGCTGACGCAGGAGTGCAGCCAAATGCTCATCGTGGTTTTTCAACTCGCGGTAAGGATGGTTGGTGTCGTCTTTCTGCTCTACATCTGCTCTGTCGCATATCTGTCTGTATACTCTTGCATAGCACCATTTATTACGACCACTAATTCAATTCTCATGGTCCTGGGAACCACGCGCCCAGAAGCGATAAGGTAATGGAAGAGGAAATTGGTGAAATGGAGAGACCTTGAAGATTTACGTTGCTGATGCACCTCTGGGATAACCGTGGGTTGCCACAGAGTTAACCAGATCGAGCCTCCAGCGAGCTGATTCCATTACGGCCTGCTTGGTCATTGACTTTTCTGAGTCGGCCAGGATTATTGCCTCCGAACCGTTTGCTTTCCTTAATTTTCTTTTTCTTCTCCGTCCTTTTGCTGACCCCCGGCATTAGGACCCTGTGGAGATCTTACCCGACCTACCCACACTCGTTTCCCTCCCCCAACCCAAAAAAACCGTCCATAGTAGGCATGTACGTCGACGTGTCTTCTTCTTCCAACATGCTCCATGGACGCCGTAGAGCGTCCTGCAGTCATGACGAACCTGCTACGTTTAATACATTTGCGTTCCCTGCTTGTTCTTCATGCACCCCGTCCTGAACGCGTTTCCCAACCTGACTCGTGTTATTTGTCCTCCAGTGTTAATAACTCGTATCTAATTCCACTCCTCGGGTGCGTCTTGTCGTCTGACCGTTCAGCCTGTGCCTGACTTTGTTTTTCTTGACAGGCTTTGGTGCCTAATCTGAATGTCCGCCGACTCTTCGCGGAAACCGTCCGGCTCCTCCACCCATTCGGGCACCCACTCCCCCCCCAGCGCCTCCGGTAATGTGAGCTTGCACAGACTTTTCGACGTGTCGTTGGCTTCGGAGCTCATGCCGGGTTCAAGGCTCAATCGACGAGAAAAATGCCCTCGGGGCTCGCGTCGAATCTGTACGGGATCGGTAGCGGCAACAGCGGATTGAACCTGAGGGCGTTGAATACTGGCTGGCAGGTAAGCACGCGGCACGCCGTCCATTGTTCTCGTCCTGAATTACTATTATTTCATGATTGTAGAGGACGATTTGAACGCCATCCATTCTCGTCAGCAAGCGCCGCCGGCTATGCCTATTCCTCCGCAAGTTTCCAATGCTCAAATGCCCCAGCGTACTATATACAACACGTATCCCACAATATGGCTTCTATCCACCAGCACGCGACTCGTTCGTCGATTACCTGTATGTCGGCTACGGTGGTCCAGATCCGTCGGTATACGGGTCCAGCGGCGTTCTGATGTCCCCCGGTCTTTACCCTGGCGTCCCTCAAAATCTCCATCCCAACACTGTGGAAATTCGACAGCAGCAACCTGCGATATATTTTGACTACAATGCGGCAACGAGACCCCCGTCTCAGTTTTTTTTTCCCGCCGCCCCAGCCTATGATGTATCCTCCACACTCTCCTATGTTCCCGTCTCCGATACCACCCTCTTCGGCGCCGGTGAAATTGGCAGAGAAGAAGCTCGAAATGCAGGTTGGTGTTGCCCTCCTTTTCTTTTCTTTTTGCCGCCACCAAATTCTGATACGTTGCTCGCAGTACAATTTGCAGCAACAGCTCGCCTCCCGCAATTTGATGTTTAGGGCGGCAGCGGCAGCGGCGTCGCCTCATCCTCAGGCTTATAGCGTAGGATTGGATTATGGCTCGCACATGCTGAATGCAGCAAGCATGTATGGATCTAATGTGTCTCCGACGCCCGCCTTTGTCCAGGGCATGCACGGGAATCGTCGCCACGACATGCAGCAAAGCTCGCATTACCTCGTAGTCCACTGTTAGACGAATTCCGTGCAAAAAGAGAACGAAAATGGGAATTGAGGGTAAACACAACCTCAGTCTTTATCTCCTCAATCTGAATGCTTCCGCAGGACATAACTGGCTTCGTTGTGGAATTCAGAATGAGTTGTCCACCGCCTCCAGCGAAGAGAGACAAAGTGCATTCGATGAAATTGTCTCCGACAATACCTTACAACCAATGCAAGATGTATTCGGTAATTATGTGAGCTGGTGCTTTACTTTTGTTGTTCCACCTGGCTCATGTCAACAGGTTATTCAGAAGTTGTTCGAGCACGGAACACAGCCACAGAAGACATTGCTTGCAAATATCATGGAAGGCCCATGTCCTTCACCTTTCGTCGAACTTGTACGGATGTCATGTGGTACAGGTGAATTTTCGCTTACGCCACATGCTAGCCACGATATTTACAAGTTTGATAGGCGATCGAGTCTATTCTTCCAAATCAGCAGGCCAGCTTTGTTCTGGAACTGAAGCCAGATATTCTGCGATGCGTCAAGGACTCCAATTATAACCATGTACTTCGTCCTTGTGCAATTCCTAACCGACGCTGATTTTATTTTCCAAACCAATAGGTGATACAAAAAGTAATTGAACGTGTCTCTCCCGACCGCCTCGGGTTCGTCTCAACTTTCATTGGACACGTTTTTGAGCCGGCATCTCATTCCTTTGGGTGCCGTGTCCTTCAACGATGCCCGAAACATCTTCCCGACGCGCAGACACGGCCGCTGCTTGATGAGTTATTGCTCAACCATACCGCCCCTTTGATGCGGGATCAGTTTGGCGTAGGTTTTTCTTTAGTCGAACCTACCCAGATGTTAACAGCCTATCTCAGAATTACGTGAATTAAATTCATCATCGAGCACAGTCGCGCAGAGAATAAGGCATTGGTTGCTGCGAAACTCCGCGGGCATCTGCTGTTCATGGCCCGACCCAAATTTGCGTCCAATGTATGCGAGAAGGCTCTCAGCTATGCGGATCCCGAAGCTCGCCGACTGCTCATTGACGAAATCATGGCACCTCTCTCCAAGCCAGAATCGTGACCATGATGAGGGACCAGTACGGAAGTGGATGTTATTCAATCTTTTATCGTATTGCCAAAATTTGACGCATCCATAGACTATGTTCTCCAGCGTGCATTGAGAGTCGCCGAAGGGGACCAGAAAGAAGCCGTAACCAACACCATCCGATCACAGTTGATGAACATGCGAAGATACTCGAACAGCAAACACCTCGCCTCCAGTATGTCAACTTCCGCCTAGAGGCCGCATGTTTCCTGACTCGGAAATTCTAGTCGAGCGAGAGCTCGAGAAACTCACCGTCAGAACCGTCCCGATAACTGCAGTCTAATTTTTGTTTCAATAACCTTGCTGTCTCATACACACATATCCTGCATGCCCATACATTCGCAATCTCGTCCATCTCGCACATCACGCATTATAATCGCATTACTTGACCATTCATCGTTGGATAAATAACTACCTGCTGTGTATAGTTCTGGTTTCTTGTCCCTGGTAGAGTCATCAGCCGCCGTCTGGCCATTTAATGCAAAATGAATATTGGCATTCAGATGTGGTGTGTTCCTTTATTCTTTATTCAGCCGGCATGACGCGCTCGGCATTTCGAATCCAAAGGCGGCCAAACACGAACTCGGCGCGGTCGTCTCCCTCGACGTTTCACGTTATCCCCCTTCTCTACTCTGGGCCCAGAGTCTCGTCTGCAGGCATTCCGGAGGGACACTATGACCACGGCAGAGGCAGAGGCAGTAGCCTCGCTTTTCGGCGGTGACGACGCTGCCTCGGATCTTTTTGCTTCACTTGGGACGGACCCCCCTCTTTCCTAGTACAACCGCTTCCGATGTGTTCCCTGTGGAGAATTCCCAGGTGGGGGAATACAATTCCTGGCCAGAGACTTCCCAGTCCAGTCAACAGCCCAGTTCATATCAGCCAGACCTGAGCAATGGTGCCGGAGTTTATGAGCTACCACCAGTCTCTACCCAGGTTTTGAACGCTAGTGGAACCGGTCACACCCAGTCGTAGGCACAGGAAGAAATGACAACACTATGACCCCCAGGCCTATATACCACCCCCCTGCAGGTAATGTTCAACTACTTTATCACCCACATGCATGTCCACTAACACGGTTATAGAAGTGCAGAATACAACGCAGGCCGCTGCATTCGAGCCGTACACCACTCCCGACACCTACAACCCGTACGCTCTGGCGGCGAATCATGCAGTCCCCGTTAATCCTCCTGTGCAGCCCGCGTACAATCCTTACGCCCGCACCAGCAACACAATCTTATGCTGTACCTCCGGTCGCCCCGTCAGCTGCTTCCCAGTCGGTGTATAGCCCGTACACCCCTGCAACGCCGCCCTCAACATACGATTCGCCGTATTCTACCTCAGTCGGGAACACTTCGTGCACGTCACAGAAAGTGGCGGTCGTCCCTCCGCCGCCTGCACCTGCGCCGGTCCTTAACCGTCCCAAACTTTCGAACGCTTATGACCCCCCATTTTCCACTTCCCGTTCGACTCGGCGGGGCGTATCGCCCTCAGGACGTTCTTCGTCTCCTGCAAAGAGTACAGGACCCCGTTCAGTGTCACATTCAAATTCGATCTCCTCGCAAACAAACGGTCGTTCTGGCGATGCTTCGTTCTTCCCCGCGCCATCAAAAACTAACCAATTTGGCGATGTGGATAGATCATCATCCCCTGGGTCATTTTCTACTCGCTCAGCAGTTTCTCCCGACCTCTATACGAACGGGTCGGCTGTAACCGGTGTATCATCCCCTGAACTGCCTCCCCTGCATCGGTTATCCCTTGTACAGAACACGTAGTCCTCCATCGCTTAGCGCCAGCAAATGCTGCAACACACAGGGTGCTTTCCCCACTCCGGAAATCCACGACAAATTACTACGATCCTCCGAAGCCCACTGTGGTTACGAACGGGTATAGCGTCGAAGCTGCAGGCTCCTCGCCTTTGTCGGATGGCCTCCACAACTCGACGAGTCAATACTTACCAGGAGCGAAGCCTCCATCCCTAGCCCGCAATCGCTCAGCATCAAGCGGCTCCATATACTCTGCGACCTCTTCGAGTCCCGAGCAGCCTTACGCACCGTCGCAGTATGGACACGGTACGCAGAAACAAAGTTTTCGGCCCTTCCCGACGGCGCACATCTTGTACGTCGCGCGCTCTCTGACACATGCGAGACGTGACTAACGGCTGCAGAGTGCCGAGGACTACTCGTACAGTAGTACCTCCACCTGGTCCCGTAACCCCACGACTATCTTCGGCATTTCATGTAACCGGCAGATCACCGCGTCGGCACTGCTTGTGAAGATGCCCAACGCGACCCGTTCAACGGTCCAAAAGGCCGTCGTTGTGTTGGCCTCGAAGCCTATATTCGGTCCAATACGGTGCACGGCTCTCACTTGCTTATAAACTAAATCTCATCCGTGGGTGCAGCGACAAACTTGAAGTTGGCGTGGTTGACGACTGCCTTGTTCAATCAGAAGGAGTTCTGAGAAACCGGATCCTCGACGACTTCGGCTCGTCTCTGGAGCAGTCACCTCGCGGGCAGCTCACTGAGAGCAGGCTGTACATGGGCACGAATCTCTGTGAACTCGTCCACACCTTCCGTCCTCTTCAAAGCGCTCAGGCTGCAAAAAACGAGTGCGTGTGCCCCGGTTTCGCGACTCTCGCAGCTAACGGCCACCTGCAGATAATGTCCAACGGGCACTCGGTCGAGCACTTCTGCCTATATCAATACTCGTTCGTTTCACTTCTGCCCGGGCTGCTCCAGACGCTCAACGACTGTGGCTCCCCGCCTCTGGGTGCCCCCACGCTCTCGCACCCGACCTCCCTGCGCACCTCCGACCGCAAGAGCATGGCGGCATGCGCCCGGCTCCCGCTTGACATCTTCGGCAACGACGCGTTCTTACAGCCGTACCTGCCGTTACAACAGCTCGACGTCGCAGCAGACACCAAGAGTTGGCTGTACGGGAGCACCAACTCGATCGTCACGCAGCGCAAGGAGGTCGACTTGCTCGTCAATGTGTGTTAATTTCCGTGAAGCTGTGCTTTACCCGAAACTGACTCTTTGTGGCGACCCGAAGCTCGAGGTGTCTGCAGGGCTGACGCCGGCGGATTGCAAGTGGATGGACGATATTGTTAAGACGTCAACGACGGCTGGAATGGCGAGGAAGGGCGGCCAGTAAGCATGATGTGCGTCCACTTTTTCTTCACTCCGTCTTTCTCTCATCGTAGCATTTAGGTTCGAGGGCATCTAGGATTCGCAACTTCGACAGCGTACGTAGACTGAAGGTGAGAGTCCCACTGCGCCTTGAATGGCCAATATACATTTACCGACCCAGGGTTGTGTAGACGTCCAAAAATATGCCACGGAGAAGGCACATGTTGTATGGCGGGCAAAATAATCGCGAAAGAGCTGGACACCACTGCGTGACTTGGAGATGCCGTGGGCCACATGGAATGCACCACTCTGTGGTTGTTATGACGCGAACGTTTGGGGCGTAGGAAGTCTCGCGAGTGTATTGCATCTAACGGAAAACATGGAACACATTGTACGGGTACCATGTAGTTCGTTGGATGATGCACCTCCCCATGCCACTAATTATTGCGTAAAATCTACTCGTTCGTGAGAATTTGTAAGAACGCTCTTAATATTTGGCTCGGTTCTCGCTGCTCTTCACAATATTGAGTTCTCAATCCAGGCGGCACCTCACTCCACATAATCTCCCGCACGAGCACGCTCGATGAACAGCCTGACTAATGTCGTGGGAAAAGCGTGTCGCATTTTTCGAAGTTTCCTGATGGATCAGGAGGGAGGTACATACATTGATGTCGGAATAGAACCTTCCTTGTGGGGCGAACTGGCGATTCGCAGGGTCGCGGTTTAACATAGAATGATGGAATAAATTGTCAGAATCGAACCTTCCTTGTGAGGCGAACTGGCGATTCGCAGGGTCGCGGTTTAACGTAGAATGATGGAATAAATTGTCAGAATCGAACCTTCCTTGTGGGGTGAACTTGCCAGTCGCACGCGGTTTAACGCAGAATGATGGAATAAATTGAACGATCATGTTTAAACTTGCATGTAACCAGGGATGCTTTGCAGGCACTATGTACCGCACATTTGTCGCAGCCCAAGGTTTCCTTCCGACCGCAGAATTTTCGACATCCCAAGCACGTGGTCCGTGGCGCCGACCGGAATGAAACGGACATCCGAGTTATTACAGAGAAACCTGCCAAGAGAACTCGAAAATCTGGAACACATCTCTCTCTCTTTATAACATTGCGGGTGTCCGAAGCCTTTAACTTCCGCTTTTGGTTCATCAGCACCAAGATGTTGAAACTCCCAGAAAGACTCGGACTCCGTTAATTAAAGTTAAAGAGATGAGCATTGCCCCTTATTACATTTAATTCGTCATAGCGGCGCTCGCCCGCCATGTTTCTGGACAATATCCACAAGAGGTAAGCCATCTCTGGATCTGGCGAGTTCTCAGCGTCGAATCAAATGATTCAAAAAGTTACGTACCGCTAGCGGCCGCCGCCGCGTGTCAAGAGAAAGTTTGACTAGAATACTCTCCCTGATCTCTCAGGCCCGATCGCCAACCGATCGCAGTGACTTCTAGTCCGTCCGTTTCCAGGACTTTGTTATATGTCGTGATCAGCTTGACCCTGGAGAACTCAATCTACAGACCTCCCTGGTGGTTGTGCATATAACCCGGCACTTGCAGAATTCTTCAGCGTCTGCTCTTTTTCTCGTCAATTCAGCCCCGTGCGAACTCTAACTAGCGCATATCCACACTCATTTACATGTCGAGCCCACTTGATTCAACCTATGGGATTTGGCTCGTTGCCCTCATTCTCGAGATATTGTTTGTGCCTTGCCCCTTTATTACAGCGAGCTCACCGCCGTCATACGCAGTCTTTTCGGAATCGGGGTCCTTCAAACTTGGATTTATTTCGATGGGCGCCCGACGGACGTGGTGTCTATCAAAGCACCAGTGAGTAGTATCGACGTTGTCATGGCTGAGACTAAGGAAGTTCAGGTTCTTGTCGTTTTGTGTGTTAACTCGGCCTCCAGAAGCGCTGGACACTGAAGAACGTTCTTTCCAGGTTTCTCGAGACCACCCAAGTCGTCTTTTTTTCCCGCTCGTCTTACCTTCGTTTCGTTGACCGTTTCGGCCAACTCCAACTCGACTTGATCTGGTCTGAATATTTCACATTGTGCAACTTTCGTATTTCTGAAGGAGCATATCTAGGGCCGATTTGTTACAATTACTTGCCGCTGTGAGTTCTTGGTCATTCGGTCCATTATTTGCTGAGATCATTATCGCAGTATCTTTCTGCCTTTGTGGTCCAAATGTGCGGCGGTCAAGTTATTCAAGTGTAACACGGCTGACTTCCACTTTTCTCCAGATATTTCGCAAGTCGGATTCACCAACGTGAGCTTCACTTCCGACATATATTCGGTCACTTATGTACCTTCCGTCTCGCAGTAACCAAAGGCCGCGGCAGATTCAGCCTCGCTGCTCTCGGAATATACACAATTGTATGCGGCATTTGTTGCCCCCTGGATGATTTGTTCACTTTCCTGTAGTATGCGTTAGCCGTTGTCCAGATCCGTACGTCGTCTGTTCTGCTGGCCAACCCTGATTGACTCTATGTATTAGTGGCCGGGATAGCCCAGACGGTCCTGTCGTACGTTTGTCGAATTCCCCTTTGCGTATCTCATTGAAGGTGAATTCAGTTACGAACTTCGATCCTTCCTCAGGCTCGATGAAACAAAGGTATGGTTGATCACTCGCTCCACCTTCAGCGTTGACGATCCGTCAGCCTGTCACCAGCCTTCAAACGGCGGCTTCACTTGCCTGCGACCTTTTGATCACCGC
Source organism: Mycena leptocephala (assembly GCA_029378395.1). Classification (NCBI taxonomy): domain Eukaryota; kingdom Fungi; phylum Basidiomycota; class Agaricomycetes; order Agaricales; family Mycenaceae; genus Mycena; species Mycena leptocephala. The sequence continues at coordinate 105,135 of JARJLF010000418.1, forward strand.
CTATCTCTCTATTTTTCTGACTAGTCAAAAAGGGGGAATAGTCCAGTGGGTTTCCGTGCTTGCTATCTTGAGGAAGGAGGAGTGCTTATCTGATATGGCAGAACCAACTCCTTGATGAACATGCTCATCTACGACGCCATAAATCGCGGTGTTCTCACCGCCTTATCTTCTAGTGTCACGATGGTTTTGGTAAAACCATCTACAAGTCTTCGCGGCCATCCACCTGACCATTCCCTTGCAAGTTTCTCACGCTTCCAAACACATTCTGGTTCTTCCTGGGCCTCGCCCCCAGCAGCAAATGTCTGTGCCTTTTTGACCTTGCTCATGCGTGCCGTATATATTAATATTTCTCATCTTGCCAGTGTACATGAACAGCATGCTAGGCTCGTACGTTCTATCCACATCATTTGCTTATAAGAGTTCTCATCCCTCCTCGGACAGACTCAACATACGACAGCGCATCCGGGACAGACTCGCATCGACGGACAAGGGTTGGAACTCGATTCCCATGGCGCCAATTGCGAACAACTCCCCGTCCCCTGCCGCGGTCAAGTTATACCCAGAGTCAGAAGGGAATTGTTCTGCCGTCGCTATTGCGTATTCTAAACAAGATGGAAAGTCAGAGTTTCCGGATGATGTTTAGTTCAAAGGATGGTGGCGGATACCCGTGTTTTGTGTTCTTGATCTAGTATGCACGTAGTGCATTTTGCTGATATTGATCATCCTTTCTGAGTACACGGATGCGAGACAACTGAATTGCCACTTGAACCCCTGGACCGGAAGCGGCCTCGTAATTTCCTATTTTGACGCCAGTGTACAGGCGCAGGGTCAGTGTCACATCTCGACTCGCACGACTTGTACTCGAATAACAATCCCGGCAGACGAGGCATCGTATTCACAGTGTATGAGAATATCATCAGGGTGATTGGTGGGGTAGATAACTCTGAATCGTGATGTCCTCAGACTCAGGACTGTCGACCTTTGTCTTTCTGTGACAAGAATCTATATATGTAGTATTATAACACGAATGGATGTATAGGGGACAGCATAGCCGAGTATTAAGATAGAGTAGTATGCCAAAGGGGCTGGGGATGCAACCAATACTATACCCCACCACCCGCATATAAAGTTGGACTCAGACGACCTCCAAACCACTGGAATAAGGGATCCTCTGGGTATGTGCCGGGATGTAACTGCAGTTTGCCCTCCCATAAGGCGGCGGAGGGTCGGGAGGGATCAGAAAAGGTCGGGTCAGAAAGGGAGTCCACGCGTGGCTGCGATCGTGCCCATCATCAAATTTGGCACCATTGCGAGGAGGGAACTGCGAGAGAGGGTCAGCTTATAGGCTGGATAAACAAGGGTGAGAGCTTACACTGGACGATCTCTCTCTTGACTAAGTCTAGCGGTTCGGCTCTTGATCACCCCGTACGCGTCCTCTGACGTTTGCGAAGGTGCCGAGATTGTCGCGTACCCGAGTAATGGCGTTCCATCCGACGGTGTCCGGGTTTGGAGTGGTTGTCGGCAGAATGTCTGGCTGACTCAAAAGCCCCAACTTCTTGAATAACCTCTGTTTGGGCTCCCATTTAGCCTAGAGACATTCCTGAGACAACGCTTGAGGGTTTTTTGGTATTTTTTGAAGGATTTTTGACCCGGAATATATTATTCTAGCCATGTCACGGTCTCGAACAAGGCAACCAGCCTCGCCGTGGAACGGATCGCTCCGGAGTAACCGCCGACGACGCCCAAGGCGAGCGAAATGCCCCATTCGTGACCACCGACGAGAGTAACCTCGACCGCAGCCCCGCCGATGAAGACGATGAGGATCTGGCCACCAATTTCTGACGGAAATCTTCAGTAAAACAGTAACGGGTAGCGAGATGATATATCAACCGATCAGTGTAATGACGATAAAATACCAGTTCTTGGTTATCCCCTCGAAGATGTTGTTGAGCTTCCGGTCGAGGCGTCTGCAATTAACGGAGTTGAAGATCTGGGCGAAAACGAAGGCGTTGAAGCCGACAGTCTGGACGACGAGATCATTCTTCTTGGTCACCGCCAAACCGACAATCTGAAGACCCACGAAATGGAAGACGAGCGTAATGATGATCTGGTAGATGGACTGGAACAGGATCTGCTTGTACATGTCCACGGAAAACAAGGGCGCGGTCTTCTTGTCCGGCGTGCGGTTGAGTAGCGATTCAGCGGCGTACAGTCGCAAGCGCGAGGGCCGCAAAAGTGTCCACGATGATGTTAATCCACAACAGTTGGAATGCAGACAGAGGCGACGGCAGAAACAAACGTAATCATGACGGCCGTCACGTTGGTCGACACCTGGAACTACAAGAACTTGCGCACTGCGTCGTTCAGGCTGCGTCCCCAAATGATGGCCTTCACGATGGAAACGAAAGTATCGTCGATGAGGATGATGTCCGACGCCTCTTTTGCCACCTCTGTACCCGCGATGCCCATGGAAAACCCAACGTTGACAGTCTGGAGGGCGGGTCCGTCGTTGGTACCATCCCCAGTGACACCCACAATCTCCCCGATCTGCTTCAGCGTTTCCACGAGAATCCGTTTGTCTTCAGGTGATGAACGGGCAAGGACCTGCAAGCGGGGAACGATCTCGATCTTCTCGGACGGGCTCAAGTCGCAGAAAACGGGTCCCTCCATGATGAAACCGCCAGGGGAGAAGATTCCGCACTGGGTCGCGATAGAGCGGGCAGAAGGCACCAAGAAAGACGCCGTCGCACGGCACAATCTCCCCCGGTTCTCGATTGGTAATTTCCCCCACGACGACTTGCTGTAAAGTGTTGGGTGATCAGACTGATAGTTAGATGCGTTCGCGGAAATGAATACCCTGATGTCGACAACCGTCTCAACACCGCCCCGAATAACCTTGACCCCAGGTTCCTCCCCTTTATCATTGAGGATGTGAAACTTCCGCCTGCGCCACGGGTGCGGGCGAAGCTGAAGACGGTGTTTCTTCAGCTCCGAAGGACGGAAGAGGGGGACGCACGATGAAATAATGTGTTCAAGGTCATTCAGATCGTAGGCGTTGCAAGGCGTAAGTCAGATAAAGTCGTTAGTAGGGCGTGGGCGTGTAGAGGTCGGCCACACGGGGTATGCGGCAGGCGGGTCGTACTACTATATTCACCGGTAAAGAGACGAATAATCAGCCAGGCAAGTCTACTCACATCCGAATGGACGCAGGTCCATGGATCCTGAATTGTTCCTTCCCACTCCGACCGTCCTTCCACTGGTAATATATTTGCGCTATGATGTCGGGGGCCTCGTCGGGCGTCGATTGGCATGTATCAGAAACTAGTCCCACATCGGATGGCCAGCTTTAGGCGCGGCCTGGAAGTTTCGAGATCCATTCGAGGCGCAGTGGCCGAGCCCAGGCGCGCTTTTTTGACGTATGAAGCACCAAGTCCCCAAACCGCGCCCGGGATGACTGCTTCAAGCTCTAGTGTTTCTCTGGACTGGGTTGTGAACACCGGGACTCTTGCTCGTGAATCTCTGGTGTCTGGGCTACTGAATCTTCCATGTAACAACGGGGTCGTCTCCATGTCCATGAACAATATGACGGTGGCTTCGTCTTTGGCTTCGGATCTCGTTCTTGGCATGGATTGGCTTCTATTTATGCAGAACTCCGCCTCTGCCACTGCGTCTGATATTATTGTGTATCTCGCTTCTGGACCACTAGAGATTCGACGCCTACTTGTCAGCTTGGAGGCTTCGTCGTTCACGAGTGTGTCATGGCTTCTAATACCATGTTTCCTGCTTACTTTTTTTTCATCTTTAGCGCCAGCACCGGTTGCGCCATTTTATCATGGAAACACTGGCGCGGTATCCTCGCCTACCTCATCAGTGGCAGTGGGTGGTCCTGGTGCAGTATTGTCCCCCTCATTGATGCCCCGCATGCGAGGCATCAATGTTGTAGCTGTGAGTACGCTTGCGGCCCGGACACCTATTTCTATAGGCGTCGAAGCACCTTGTACGTAGGGTGAGGCACCTCATACGGGCGTCCAATCTATGCATGATAATACCATTACCACTATTGCTGCTACCCATATGCTTCCAATGAATACACATCTTCGTGATTCAAACAACTCAGTGCCTTTGATGCCCACCTTGCCGTCGTCTCGTGAAGAAGATGTGTTTGTATCTCTCACCTTGCAAGAGAAGAATCATGTTGTCCGTTTCTTGGTTGTGGAAATGAACGTGAGTGTCGCTGTATTGAAGAAAATGACGGTTCGTCATCAACACATCTACCGAGCAGAGTCTATTCTGTCTAGCGGGGATTCTCACTGGGCTAGTGACCTATGATGCTATGCTCTTTTGAAGCACTGTCGATCGAAGATCCGAAGAAGAAAACCCATTTCGACGTCTCTGAAATGGGTTGCGAAGCATCGAAGGAGGGAAACTATTTTGACGTTTCTGCAATGGCCCAGCCAAAATTCATTGATGAACATCAAGAGTTATAGAGCGCAAGGGCCACTCATTATTGATCGTTCCTATAAACCACTCCCACCTTTACCACCTCGATCTCCCCCAAAACAACACGTCCCCAGTTGCTCTTTACTTCACAGGACAGTTTGACGCTATCCCAGTCCCGGCGTTCAAAAATAAAGTGATAATGCTAAATGCTGCTGGTGCAGCGAGATCGAGGAGAAAAAGCAGTATTATGGACGCAGTTGTGTGGAGAATCATGGGTGAACTATTATTGGTCACATATATGAAGAGAACTGTGGCCCAAAGACCCCGTAGCAGATGAAAATGTACAGTCGCGGCGAAAAATAATGTACACGGTCGTTTGGACTCGTTTGTGGGCCAAATTGCTTCAAGAAAAATTGAGGCATAAAATTTGAGTATTTTTAGGAGTTCTGGTATCCGGGGGGAGCAAGACTGGGCTCCGGTGCATGAGAAATTGAAATCAAAGAGAAACTGTCGCGCTCCCCAGGAATGGATAGCCCTGGTCCTGACCGCCGCACCCGCGCCATCACCCTTACCCGTTCCTCCCAGCCGGCCCTCACGGCGACACTCTTTCCCTCCTGGCGTACCGGTAGCCGCGCGAAGGCGGGTCTCGTTTTCCAAAAGCAGTCTCCGCAACCCTCATAAGAACTACGGACCCACGTTCACAGTATGTCTACAATATCACGAGGCAGCACTCCAGGAGGCCCACCTCTTCCCAGCCGCCTTCAAGGGACAAGTACACGCTCTTTTGGTATTAAGCGCCTAATCCGAAAGGTAGAAGAGGCTACCTCGCTGGGAATGTTGGATCGAGAAGTACCATATGACCGCACTCACATTCAGAACGGAACACTGCGTAAGTTGTCAGCATAAAACAGCACCTATACTAAAGGCGCATTATGTACAGAATGCCCGAAATGCAACTTAAGATATTTTACCAAAGAGTTGCTGGTGTGGTCACCGCCCATGCGAGTCCTAGAATGGATATCTCGGTCACTACGCCGGAACTTCAAAATATTCTACTGTACTGTTGTTCATGCCATCATTCATGACAATCATTCATTTGAACAGCAAAACCCAAGGATTAAGTCCAACAAGGACAGTCATTACGACCGAATTGTTATTGCACCGAAAAATCAACGCGCATTCCACTTCTGCTTCGGGACGAAGTTGTGCACAGCCACAACCACAACGTTCAGAAAATATTCCACAACGTGGCTCGCAAGGGGTTAAATTTCCTGCGCGCGTGTTGGGGAATGCATTGACCTGGCCGGATTATTATGCCCCTAGGAAATGAACGCGCATTCCCCTTCTGCCTTCCGCATATCGTCCTCAAAACATCTACACATGTTCCCATGTCTATTTAGGACAATCCAATCCCCCGGGGCAGAATATTTTGGTTCAATTACTACATAGTTTTCAGTGAGTTTTTCACCATATCCATCTGATGACTAACCATTGGATGGATATGGGTGAGGCCTATCTTACCAATTATAATTTTTGCACCACTTTTTGGTCGGGCCAAAGTTTTGGGCCAAAATTTCGAAAAATTTTACATCCGGCATACATGTTCCAAGGGCGCAGGAATTTTGAGCTCTATTGTCACCGTAACCGCCGTAAGTTGATCAGGCCCAGATTCAGCCGAATCCCACTTCGAGGTGGGATGTCGAGTCGCGGAGAAATTCGCGTACGACCGGGGCGTACTGGCGTTTTAACACTAGTACTGTAGTAGTACTGTAGCGTAGGGTTTTTCCAGCGCCACATCAGCGCCACGGTGTGGCTCTATCATGGTGTCGTGGCGACCCAAAATATTTTTGGCACGTCGCCGCGCGCTCCGCGACATACGTCCGTGTAATACGACATACGTACAGGCGTGTAATACAATGCTGTGATGGTGATCGGAAGAAGACGAAGCTTCCTCGAGAACCCGAACTGGGCGCGGGATGTGATGAAGGGAACCACCAGATCAATTTCGAGGGCTGTGCGATTGTGACTACAGACTGTGTGCCGGGGACGGCGACTGTCGCTGTCGCTGGAAGAGGACCTGGAGCTGGGAGTAGGCTCATTCGATCCGCGCTGTACGTCCGGAGGGCCTGCCATATTTATTTCTACCTGCACCCCCAGATGGTTCATTAGTTCAGATTTCGGGGGTTTTTGGGTGTGGGAGTGCAGAACGTGTCCCAGGCTAGCAGTATAGGTCCAAATGACCCAGGGTCACGCGGTTCAAAATGCAAACCAGTAATTGCAGTCTGGGAAGTGCAATAACACCTCTGAGCGCGATCTGAAGAGCTGTAAATGTTTGCAGTCAGCAGGGCTATCTATTTCCAGGACGCGCGGCTCAGAAAATGGCTTTGGGACTTCATTGAAATTGAAATGGTTTGCAGGATGTCAAGTCACGTGGTTTAAAATGTGGACCATTGCAAAGACAATAAGGTCACGCGATTCAAAATGCAAACCAGCAATTGCGCTTTGGAAAGCGAAATAATGCCTGATATAATCCATCCGGTCCTTCACCAACAAGTCAAATTCTTGCCACCCCGGGAGTATTGGGATGAGGGGAAGGTTGCGGGTTGGTCAGTTCCTCCGCCTCTGGAGACTGGGAGTAACATTATCTTGGGAAGCGCAATAATAGACGGTGTACCCTGTCATCTCGGCCAAAATCTGGTTGAAGTGTCCGAGATCGGCATCAAAGGTTGGGCATGCAGAAAAGTGGGTGATCACGCGGATTAACCAAGAACAACTGGCTTTTGATATCGACCGATACCCAGACGGATGACATAACTCCCTTGGTAGGAGCCTATTGTTTAGCTCGAGGTCATGCTTTTCAAATGGCTGCTTATAGCGTGTGACAAGTCTATCGTCTTCCAAGTCCACCAGTACACTTGAAATCCGTGTCTACCGGAAGTAGCTGCCAGTCTACCGAGTCTACCGAGTCTTCCAAAGTCTATAGCATTCTGTAGACTTTCAGGCTCACATTCTTTCTGGTCCCGATGGTCATACACCAAGGGAGCGTCGTCAGGCCTTTTGAAAGACATCATGGCCCCACTGACGGCCCCGGCTTTGTTTCGATACATGATAACATCTTTGACAGCCTGGGTGGATTGGGGGATTTTCTTGCGGGCGGGTTCGAACAGTTCCCAAAGATTAGCCTTTATGGTAGCCTCATCGACGGCTGTGGAAAATCCGGAGACTACAATGCGTGCCGACATGGGTTCAATTTTGAGAGTGCCGCATACGTGAAGACATATGCATTACGTATGAGCCGTTCAACTGTAGTAGATAGAACACTCACTGAGAAGTGGTCGTTGAATCTTGAATTTCTCATCCCAAGAAAAAGAACTTATTTTCTTAGCATCCGGCTTGTTATAGTCGAGATCGCTGGTGAGCTATAGATACCCCTATCTTTCCAATAGGTAGATCCACGTCAAATGCATAGCCCAATTTCTTCGTCTCACAGCGCAGAAATCCAATATAACTTAAACTCGGTGTTTATGGTCGCGCGAGAAAACATTGGGGAAAAACATGGCCATTATATCTTCTGTCAAGCTCGACTTGGTCGATCATATGGCAAATAATATTATTGCAGCCTATCCAGAACAAAACTAAGCTGGGTTGAAATATGGTCATTCATTTTTCTTTTCCTTCTTACTTACCTATTCCAACTCACTATCCTCGTGTTGATGCGTCACATTTTCCTTAAGTAGTTTGTGTCACTCGTCACATCCCTCAGTCGTTACCTTCACGGCTGAGGTATGTGATCTCTATTTACCGTGTTTACACAACTTCCCTCAACGTTGAATACACCATACTTGATATATCTCGGTTGGGGCCGGGACCTACATAGCCCCTACCGACCCTGCTCACTGCTCTCACCGACTTGCTCACTCCTATCCCACTTGCTCTCCTACCTCACGACAAAAAACTCGTGTGCTGGAAGTGCAGCCAGACTTTCTCGCGCAGAGGTCTATGGTCACCGAGACGATTGAAGACGCCGGTCATCTGGTGATATTCTGCCCCAATACCATTGTGAGCTGAAATTCATCAAATTCTGTTGGGGGACCGTCAAGAAGTATCTTCGGGATCACTGTGATTATACTTTTGAAGGCCCCAAAGCGAACATGCCGGCCGTACTCGCCTCCGTCTCGCGCACAATCATCCGCAAGAAGGAGCACCGCATGATTCGGTGGATGGAAGCGTATCACAGCGACTCGGGTCCCAAAGAGGGTCAGCCGACGGTCCGGGCATTCAGCTCGATTACATACAAATCTCACCGTCGCGCCACTCGGAGGCCGGTCGATCATTAGAACTCGGTCGCCTCATTTTGCACTTATTTACAGCTCTGATGGAGCTTTTTTGAATATAATACGCGCATGTGGCCAAATCGGCAGGCAATTTTTTTTTTGCTCACTCAGTTTTGACGTAAATAAAAATTCCTCTGGCAGCTCTTTTTATATGTCATTTTTAAGAGGGATAAGAAATTGGATCAAATTTGAAGCCGCAAAATTTCCAACACTGCCGTCGGCAGCTAGGTGACTTGCACCATAGGTCATTCGGACTGCTATAGCTAGTATACGACTCATCCTGCATGTATACACTGAAAAACGGCCGAACACGAACCAATGGGTCATCTCAAGGTGCTAATAGAGAATCGTAAGATACGATGCCCTCCGGATTTGCAATGCGAACAAAATGAGCATAGTCTCAAGGAAAACGGTTGAGAATTGAGCTTGATCTGGTAAAAACGGGCAAAAAAAAAAAAAAAGCGGGCCGTAAGCGGCCCTGTTGTAGGAGACCCGGCGACGATGTGAATACTAGCGCCGGGGGTGGGGGCGCTGTTTCAAATGCCCGCTGGCTGTTATTATTTCCCTATATATATATCATCTAGCACCGGGCCATGTTTCACTCGGCCGCCGGCTGTCATACACTTTTCCTTATATACCAGCGCTGCACGCTGCCTCACGCCAGTCGATTCCACCTTTGCGTGTCTGACTGAGGTGAGCCTTACTTACTTCACTTTGCCTTCAAGACACTCATGTCAAACTCGAATCTTTGGGTTTTTTATTTCCTTTTTCGGAGGAGCGAACTTTATCTCCGGGTGATTTCAAATTCAAGGTCGGGAACAACAGGATCAAAACAATGGCCGTCGATCACCTTGTTTGTCGACGGCCATTGTTTTGATCCTGTTGTTCCCGACCTTGAATTTGAAATCACCCGGAGAAAAAGTTCGCACCTCCGTAAAAGGAAATGCTCTCGTGGGACATGCCCGATTAGGGAATAAATAACGTGATCGTGTCCCGAGACACGGCATGGCCTTGTTTGGTTCGGAAGGTCCCTGCTGGGAGAAGAAAGCACGACGGGGACGGAGCGTGTGATCAACGACGGCAGCTTGTGATCGACGACGGCGGCGGCGTGTGATCAACAACGGCGGCACGAAAACAAACCTCCCCGTAGCGGCGACCAGTCTCACGCTTTCAGATAGGTTTACGGAAGATGAGATGGGTGCGCAGCGATGAGATAGCCCGCAGATAATCTCCAGATAAGCCGAAAAGGGCAGCGTGTCCCATGGGCGAAAAAGATCGGGTTTTCCATGGGACATGCTGTGGGTGGCCGGCCCCGTGTAAAACAGCGTGTCCCATGGAAATCTAAGGTCGGTTTTTCCCTTCGGACATGCCGAGAAGCTGCCGCAAGCGATGGGTTTGATTGGCGTCGTTTAGCGAAGATGCGCGGCGTTCATGAAGAGATCCCTTCGGGATTATCTTGGCCTATCGCCGTAGCAAAGGCCTAAGCTATTTTGTTATTATGGCGATCTCGTGCAGCGTTTGTATATACTATCGGGGGACATGCGCGTGCTGGATTTTCAATCCATCTTCTGATATCGATGAGATTTTTTGTTTCCGCAGCGCACTCCGAACTTGATAAGACATATTTGTCCAGAATTGCTTTGTCCTCAGCAGAACATGTACCCTTCCGCAGCCGTTTGAGGATGCTGATAAAAACAAGGAGGGAGACGGACGCAGGAGCTGAGGGCTCTCCATGTCATTCCAAACAAATGCATGTGACCATCAGCATGATGAGACAATAGTTCGCACCAAAACAGCATTTTGTCCCCTGTGCAATCATTTCAGGCCAGATTTTTATGGGATCTTGCTGGGAGGATAGCCAGCGAAATTTGGGTTTGAACTGTCTCTTTAGATTTGTTTTGATGGCCCCAGTGCTTTTGAACAGGGGCTGAGGGCCCTCCATGTCAATCCAAACAAATGCATGTGATCATTGGCACGATGGGCCTAGATTTCGCATCAAAATAGTATTTTGACAGTATTTTGTCCCATGTGCAACCACTTCAAGCTGGATTTTGACGGGATCTTGCTGGGAGGAGGGCCAGTGAAATTTGGGTTTGAACTGTCTCTTTAGATGTGTTTTGACGGCCCCAGTGCTTTTGAACAGGAGCTGAGGGCTCTCCATGTCATTCCAAACAAATGCATGTGACCATCGGCATGATGGGACAATATTTCGCACCAAAACAGTATTTTGTCCCCTGTGCAATCATCTCAGGCCGGATTTTGATGGGATCTTGCTGGGAGGATAGGCAGTGAAATTTGGGTTTGAACTGTCTCTTTAGATTTGTTTTGACGGCCCCGGTGCTTTTGAACAGGGGCTGAGAGCTCTCCATGTCAATCCAAACAAATGCATGTTATCATCGGCACGATGGGCCGAGATTGCGCATTAAAACTGTATTTTGTCAGTATTTTGTCCCATGTGCAATCATTTCAAGCTGGATTTTGACGGAATCTTGCTGGGAGGATGGCCAGCGAAATTTGGGTTTGAACTGTCTCTTTAGATTTGCCCTGGTGCTTTTGAACAGGGGCTGAGGGCTCTCCATGTCAATCCAAACAAGTGCATGTGATCATCGGCATGATGGGCCAAGATTTCAAACTGTATTTTGACAGTATTTTGTCCCATGTGCAATCATTTCAAGCCGGATTTTGATGGGATCTTGCTGGGAGGATGGCCAGGAAAATTTGGGTTTGAACTCTCTCTTTAGATTTGTTTTGATGGCCCCAGTGCTTTTGAACAGGAGCTGAGGGCTCTCCATGTCATTCCAAACAAATGCATGTGACCATCGGCAGGACGAGACAATATTTCACACCGAAACAGTATTTTGTCCCATGTGCAATCATTTCAGGCTGGATTTTGACGGGATCTTGCTGGGAGGATAGGCAGTGAAATTTGGGTTTGAACTGTCTCTTTAGATTTGTTTTGATGGTCCCAGTGAGGAGGCGACTGCAATGAATTACTGTACATAAATGATCGGACACAGATTTCAATTCACTACACGATCCTAACCCGCCTTCGTAACCGGACTAGGGCTGGAACACTATGATTAAATACGCTGTCAGACCATAATGTACTGTAATTGTAATTTAATCTTAGCTCGGGAGCCCGTATGTAATCGTAAACATAGCATCACAATTCCAGGATACGAGACAGAGGTTGCAGCTGCTAAGAAGAAAGCTGAGGCTTGGTTGTCGGCCGACAAGAAGGCACTCTCCATCATTGTCAAGGCCGTTCCTGTCGGGAAGCTGTACATCGTTCGTGGCTGCCACTCCGCGCATGATGCTTGGCATGCACTCAAGAACAAGTACGAACCTGCGAACGCCCTCACTGCTGTCACCATCAAACAGCAGATTATCAGCTACCAGTGCGATTCGAGCGAGAACCCCGTTCGCTGGCGTGAAGTCATGATTCAGCTCTATGGAAAGCTGCGTGACACTGACCCGAACATAATGCCGGACACCGAATTCGCCAAGCACCTCGTGACACTCATGACACAGTCCGAGGAGTGGAGGTACTGTCGTGATTCTCTCCGCGAGAAGATACCCCACGGTGACATCATTGGGAGACCGGTCACATCTGGCCGAGTCATTCAGCGCCTCAAGACGGAGGAGGTTGAAAAGAAGATAACACCCTCGTCGCAAAGTGGACGAGGTGGTTCCGGGCGTATATGCCAGCAGTCCCACACCTTATGCCAACCAAGCCAGCCGCAAGGACTACAGAGCCCATCAGCGAGGGCTGGGTGAAATTCCGCGACTGCCGCGACGCTGCTGCGCACTGACGCGGCACTGACGCGCATTGACGCGGCGGTGGCTGTGTTTTGCCGCGGCAGTGCCGCGCAGCGTTTAATTCTTTCCACACACCATCTCTGACCCCAATTTAAGGTGTATGGATATAAATGCATGACCTGGGTCCAAAAAACACCTTGTAATACTTTGTAATACATGTTCGAAAAGGGTATCCCAATCTTTGACTAGAATGTGTATTCTGTTGGATTTCCAGTTCAAAAATCGTAAACTTGTGGCAAAAAAAAAAAATCTATCCAGGAAAGTTAGAATATACCTTAGGAGAAGCTATAAGCATATGGATTACCGAGTTTCCAAATTATAAAATCAGTGTTGAAGGCAGTTTCCTCTAGTGAACACTGGTTTCTTTAAAGTTTTGGCATTGATTCGCAAAATGGATCGTGCAAACGAGGGCTTGGCATCCACGGATGGAGCAATTGACTTCTCGTGTGGGGGCCACTGTGGTGGCAAAATGGGAGAATGAGGAACAGAAGGCCCTGACCCCAGGAGGAATTGGGCGGAAAATTTGTAAAGCGGACACCATCGAAGGTATGTCAAGCCCCCGCTAAACTTTGGTTTTGGTTGACTCGACCGAAAGCTCCGTGTGTTAAGATATATTTGCATCTGACTGAAACTGAGAAGAAAACGACTGGGAGACTATCTGGGTCAATTGCGCTGATTGCGGAAGGTTTAAATATTCAGGACACCCAGTTTGTATTCCACCCTCATCTGGCTTTGTCCCTGACGATACTTCAGGAACAAAATCATTACGCATGCTGCGGCTCTGGGAAAGCGTCCCACAGCCACACAGAAGAAGGACTTGATCGGGAAACGTGATCACCTGCAAAAGTGGATTGAAAAATTCCAGAAGGCAATGCTAGCCTTCGTCCGAAAGCATGATGCCAGTGGCAGTGATAATGATGCGGATGTATCATCTTCCGAGTCGGATTTCGATTCCGATGACCACAATGTCAACGACCTTTTCGATTCCGAGGAAGAAGCGTTGTGGGAGGGAGAAGAAAATGAAGACACGGATGAAGAGACCCACTTACCATCTGCGGTCCTCCCAGAGAATACACAGTTATCTCTGCCTTCCAATCTGAAAAGGGGGAGTTTTGGCAATGAAATACTGACTATTCTATGTGAACAGAAGGGGAAACTTCGAGGGGGACAGATTAACGAGGCTCTCCGAAAACTACGGATGGCACTGGGCGAGAAGGCTTGGATGCTGCGAAATCGTGTGCGCGATGCCAGTGGTGGAAAGTCAATTTAAAACAATGTGTAAGGTAGGTGGGAAGCATCGGAACCAGCTGAGGAGGGCTGGGTGTCTTTCCTCGGAAAGAAATGAGCCAGAGGATCGCCCCGGATCTTCAGAAGTAGATTCGCGGTGGAAGACCGGTGAAGAAACTTCTGTTTCTTGGTCAAGATACCACTGACATTCGAGTTGCGACGGCCTTCACGTTCGATGCACGGGTCGATGATCCGTTTTTCAGCCTTCTGTTTTTGGACCGTCGCTGGGATAAGAACACCGAATGAGATTGAATCATGAGTCTCTGAATCCCTGGACGAGAATCAGATCTGCCACTCACTTTCAACGTGAAACTTGCTCGGGAGACCAAACTCAATCAAATCCATTTTCATACTACCCCCTGGACTAGATCATGAGAACCCCAGTCATTTGTGCCGTCGTTGGAAAAAATATCCATGTCCGTGTCTCCGTTTCCCGCCATGAATTTATCGTCCCTGGAGTTGACGTGCGGATTTATTCGACCTCTGCCGATGCTTCCGTCAACGCTACCGTAATCACCCCCCCCTCCCCAGTTCAGGCCGAGATCCAAGGAGCCATCTGAATTTGACAGCGGAGAGTCGGGCCATGATACATGGAAATCCTGGAATACACTCAATGTAATATCCTCAGCCTCCGCTTGATGGCTGCTAGTGCCTGGCTCGAATGTCTCGCCGAAGTCATCCCTGAAGATCAGCAATCAGACAGGAGGGAATTCACCAGTTCATATCAGGCATGATGAGCATATCAATATCCTCGTAATTTCCCTGGAGGGTAATAGTGTGCTTTGTCACTGCAAGTTGGTCGTCAGTCATATCTACGACGCCATGACGAAACGCCTAAGCCTCGTCAATGACATGTAAAATCACAAGGGGGAATGTGCTCAAAAACCCTCTTCATTTTGAGAACGGCCTCATTGCAGTCGTCTAAAAGGTACTTGGCCTTCCTGCTGTAAATTCTGCCGACCCCGAGAAGCAAATGACCACTCAAACGCAGCGCCATGAGTTCAGAATGGACCCTTGGATGCCTGAAGAGTCTGGGTCTTCGACACCCTCTTCTCCAGGTGAGCGGGAAGCCATATTTTTGCTAGGGGTGCACGGCGCGAAAGGAATGTCTGAGAGTAGAACTTACGTGCGTACGTAATGAACAATGTACTGTAGTATTAATCGCTTACTTACCATGTTGGGCCCAAATCCCAGATTGGGGAGGCGGGGTGGTCTGATTGAAGACAATTAAAGCAGCATCTCGGCTGGCCGGCAACCAGCCTTGGAAAAAATTGAACGTGAATGCAATCACAATTCTCTGTCTAGGAGAGACTACTATTGATGTCCCGAGCCCGCCTTTGTTTGTCAATTCGAATGGACCGTCGATTTGATCGTGGTATCATAAAATTGAAGTTTGAGATTGGCTGAAATTCGGCCCGACCAAAGATTTCCAGGATGGGGAAGCCCAAATACGTGTGGTGGAGCAGTGGCCTATGGCCCCTCCTCCCTCGGGTGTGTGTGGTCGTATTAGGCAGGAGGTAGATCACGTGCATCACGACGGCTTGTCCTTAGCCACCGCTATCCGTACGCCTGCGACCTCGTACGACCTGACCAGCCCACCCGGGCTAGTCCAGTGGATCGCAGGTTAAATGCACACATTACGAGTCTAGAAAGATGGTCTCACAAGCTGAATTTTCTTTCTGAGGTTGGTCGGTTCTTATGCTTCCATGGAGTTTTTCAAAAATCTGGTTGGGCGCTTGTTTATATAGCCCTGCCATTCAACTTTCCTCTACAAAGTAGTGCTCAAGGTGAGTGTCTGAAGAGATATCGAGCCTGACCGTCGCTTGTGCCATTGTCGAAGTTTGAATTTCGCTGACACCAATAACTGCCCACCAGTGAACTCGAACCTGCGCACGGCAGCCTGAGCGAGGACGGCGACTTGTCGGACTTTGAATGTATAGTACAGTATTCGACAAATCAGTGATCAACATACACTGCTCTTCTTTTAACGCGCTCCCCCATTCTGTAGCCGGGTACCGGCACACAAAACATATTGTGCAGCGCGAAATCATTACCTTGTTTGCAAGGTCTCTCCTATGACGGTCGTTATAGTCCGATGGCCATGCGTGACCATACGTGACCACCCCTGCCCATCCGTGACCATTGGCACTGGTCTGTGGCCATGCATGAGCAGCAGTGCTACATTGATGGGCATGGATGTTCAAACTGGCATATGTTCTTCGTGGGCAAATGGTACCATCCATGGTCGAACTCAATGTTCTTGTGCCTCAGTAGCCATGCATGGTGGTCAAATGGCGGCCATGCATGCCATACACTGTCTGGATCCCGGCCCAAAATTGCTATCCCATATTTTGTTGGGATTTCGTCCCAACCAGGTCACTTCCTGATCCGCCATTTTTCAACAAATGATTTTTTCGGCACCGTATTGAATCGTTCCATTATTGAGAAACTGCCAGTCTCCAGTGCCAGCAGCCCCGACGAATCTCGAACTTACATAAAGTTGTATTTACATTCCATTTTACCGCATTTGAACCCAAACACCTTGAAGTTCAGCCTTCTTAGGGGCCCAAATCCCTTCCAAAATGATATGTATTGATATTTTTTGCCTTCCTGTGGTCAACTCTTCGAAGGGGTCTGGATTAAGATACATAGCCTCAAGGCACCGAGCGTGGCTCGACCTCGCCGATCATTTACGGCTTCTTCGGGCAGTTCGATCTAAGTGCGGCGGTTGATGGAGAGTTGTCATGTGGATGGCGAACTCCAAGTAGGCTGCGGCAGATGGCCGCATGCGGCATTGCGTACTTTTCTTAGAATTTCTAGAAAGCGTCAGATCAGGCCCTCACATGCACAGCATGCTGCGCCCACGACGTGTTTCCCCCTCCATCCATGGAACTCGCTCCACAGGAACCAAATCGTCCTACCAAACGAAACAGGACAGATTCTTCATCAACATGTCGCCCCCATCTCTGAATAATCCGCAGTTTATCAGCGGCTGATCTGCAGAGGTATTTTCTTTGGTTCACCACATACATGTCTCGAATATTACAATGTACATGTATATGTGGGGCAGTAAGCATTCCGATTCAAGGGTGCCTGCCACTCGAGCATTCATACCATTCCATTCTCTTTTTTGAATGTCCTTCGTGAGTCCGAAGCGGAACAAAATCTTCTGGGCGCCTGCGGGTGTTTTAAACGCTCAAATTATTGCATACCAAGTATGTACAGCATTTTCTTCACCACCGGCGGTCCATCTACTGCGTAAGTGTTTAAATCAGCGAGGCCAGCTTGCAAGCTGAAGGCAACAATAAATTAACCAAAGTGCCTGCCGAGATTGATGTGCCACCGCTTTTGTCTCCCACCGCCATTTACTGTCACCGTGACGTCTATTGTCTAACAGCACCTTTTGTCTTTCAGCACTATGCGGTTATTCTAGAAGTTTGCGCTGCAGCGCGGGTGTGATGTCACCGACAACACCCTCCTATATCAGGCTGTATCTGATGGTGTTTCCGGTTTCTCAAATACGTCAGTGGTTAATGAGTGGCTGCAGCTCATCTGCTGCTTATCCACAGGGGTAATCCTGGTTTCCTTCTTCTGTCTGGTTATTTTGAATAATCCTTACCCGCAGTCGGCGGTCTTTCGATTTGGGTGCCGTACTAACGCCTCATCGAGCAACGATTGCGATGTACACAGGATCAGGCTGATTTCTCATCCAATTTTGCAAAATGTGGCTGTCCAGCACGTTCATTATAATTAACCGTTCTTTAACGAAATGCTTCGCGATTCTTTGTACGTGCTTGGCTTTTTATCCACTTGCCCGAATTCCTTTTGTCTTCCTCTGGTGGCCTTCCACGTCTATCCCCTTCCATTCGCGATTTCCTGTGTCTTTGCAACTGCTTCGTCTGCCCCATATATCCATGGCTCGAGTCCCATAGTTGGCTACGCGCTACGCTTTTAATCTATTCTACTGCGCGTACTCAATTCGTTTTTTTCCTTCTGGAACTGCTTCTATCCCCTTTTCTCTCATTCTCTCCTCGTCCTCTGTCCTCAAATCTCATGGGAGGCAGTACCTCTGGCAGATACAGTCTTAGCCCATCTTGGAATCTTTAATACAGTTGTTCCTGCGGAATGACTGCGAACTGTCAAAGATAGTATGCATTGGGGCTTCACAGGCTCAGAGGTAAGTCTCGTGAATGTACAGTTTGGAGGAATTACCTTATTTGTATGCACTTTCCCCGCTGCGCCGCAGAACACGACATTTTCTTCACACTGCGGCCGCGTATGACCATTCGAGGTTTAAAAACCTGGCATTCTCGGTCATCGTCACCGCTGCTTACTCCCATTTCTGTGGACACCTTTCCTCACGTCGTTCCGCACTGTTACGGATTGCTTGACAGTATGGAAGCGCTCTCTTTGCTGGTCTGCTATCTGTTTTCGAGCTCTCCTGTCAATCCATGGCCATTGGTTGCTGGTTTTCTCTCTTGGTCTGGTCAATGCAATGCTACAATCTATTGTGCTGCGATCTGTTGGACAATGGACACCGGCACTGCCCTAAACGCAAAGCTACGAACGAACTGTGTACCATGTACCGCGCGCAAGGTGTTTTCTATTGCTGCTTCCGCCGTATGCTTGGACACAACTGCTTAAATTTATCGGGACTTCTGTACCTCAGACTCGGAATTATTCGTACAATTTCCTCTGCTGTTTTCTTACACTGAATAACGGGATCCCATTTGGCATTTGACACCGAATGTTTCGCCATGTCTAAAGGTGAGTATAAGGCCGAACACGATTCCTCTCATCAAGCCTGCTCCTGGTCATGCAATTATTGGTGTTCCTTTCGCAGCATTAGTATTCCGTACATGGCATGATACATTTTAAATTAACTATTTTCTTCGTTTGTCTTGAAAGTCGGAGCGAAGCGGAGGCCCATCTTGTGTATTTTGACCGTTTTGGTCAGGTATAAAGGAGCACTTGATGTATTCAAGGTTTGAACAGTCACCAGGCATTAATTTGGCATTTTGAAGCCCCAGCGAGCATTGATTGTGATGTACACATGGCCAGGCTGAAACAATTTTGTGTTTTGAATCAAAATATGGCTGTCCAACACGTGCATTATAATGTATTTTGGCCATCGGAGCCAGAGCCACAACATTTATTTAGGCATAGGATAAAGTAGGATCGGGCATTGTCGGGCTTTAGGACAACTTCGCTCTAATCAACAGAATCCCATAGATTTATTTTGACGGCCCTGGTGCTTTTGAAAAGGAGCTCAGGGCTCTCCATGTCAATCCAAACAAATGCAGGCTGTCACCAAACAAATCCATGTGAACCTCGGCACGACACACCGAGATTTTGCACCAAAACAGTGTTTTGACCACTGTGCAATCATTTCGAGCCGGATTTGATGGGGTCTTGCTGGGAGGATAGCCAGTGAAATTTGGGTACAAACTGTCGCTTCAGATTTATTTTGACGGCCCTGGTGCTTTTGAAAAGGAGCTCAGGGCTCTCCATGCCAATCCAAACAAATGCAGGCCGTCACCAAACAATGTGCCGAGATTTTGCACCAAAAACGTGTTTTGACCACTGTGCAATCATTTCAAGCCAGATTTTGATGGGGTCTTGCTGGGAGGATGACCAGCGAAATTTGGGTTCAAACTGTTGCTTCAGATTTATTTTGACAGCCCTGGTGCTTTTGAAAAGGAGCTCAGGGCTCTCCATGTCAATCCAAACAAATGCAGGCTGTCACCAAACAATGTGCCGAGATTTTGCACCAAAACAGTGTTTTGACCACTGTGCAATCATTTCAAACCGGATTTTGACAGGGTCTTGCTGGGAGTATAGCCAGCGAAATTTGGGTTCAAACCGTTGCTTCAGATTTATTTTGACGGCCCTGGTGCTTTTGAAAAGGAGCTCAGGGCTCTCCATGTCAATCCAAACAAATGCAGGCTGTCACCAAACAATGTGCCGAGATTTTGCACCAAAACAGTGTTTTGACCACTGTGCAATCATTTAAAGCCAGATTTTGACGGGGTCCTGCTGGGAGGATAGCCAGCGAAATTTGGGTTCAAACTGTCGCTTCAGATTTATTTTGACAGCCCTGGTGCTTTTGAAAAGGAGCTCATGGCTCGCCATGCCAATCCAAACAAATGCTGGCCATCACCAAACAATGTGGCGAGATTTTGCACCAAAAAAGTGTTTTGACCACTGTGCAATCATTTCAAGCCGGATTTTGATGGGGTCTTGCTGGGAGGATAGCCAGCGAAATTTAGGTTCAAACTGTTGCTTCAGATTTATTTTGATGGCCCTGGTGCTTTTGAAAAGGAGCTCAGGGCTCTCCATGCCAATCCAAACAAATGCAGGTGTCTGAAGCCTTTTTAAACTCCGCTATCAGCGCTCCGGCACCGCTTGCTGGGACCGTAAGGTCTTCAACGCTTCGAAGTAGGTGTCTTCTCGCAAGAGGATTTAGACGAAGTGCTGGGGCGCTTTGCGCCCCAGCGTGCTCTTGTATCGTATAGGAAACATTCTCTGAATTGAGCGGCTTCTTGGCTTCCAACGGATTTTGGTGGATTTCCAATGGATGGTTGCTTGTCGAATCAACACGCTTCCATATCGGCAGGGTTCACCAAGACGGCGGGGTAGCAGTGAGCATGGAGGCTTAACAAGGTCGATGTAGTAGACCTCATCAATGGAGAACTGCATTGAACTCTATGTCCTGTGGAATTGTTTCAGAATAGCAAATTAATTGATGTTTGCGCTAGACCGTTGGACCTTTCGGATGCCATTGTCCGGGGTCTTGAACTTTTCTCTCAGGACACTGAAAATTTATGTGAGTCTCGTTGATTTTTTCTAGTATATCACATACCTTTTCAGGGCCACCATGGCAGCTTCCATGGTGGCTGGATCATAACTAATCGATGTGAATCCACCTTCTGCTGCAAGACGCTGGAGTACTAGCACATTTCCGCACCAAGCTGTCCTATACCTCGTGTATTAAGCAGATGCCTCAAATCAGTATGCGCATATTTACCATCACCTCAATTTGCCATCTTTCTCTCAACCGCCACTTCTCGTACAGCCTTGGCCCCGACCTCACCAAATTCGGTTTGCTTTCTTCCCATGCTTATTTCTAGACGACCACCCCAATCACAATTTAGCTCTGGCCGGCTCAGCTTCTGATGTGCCGCTCCATTCATGCGGCCTACTTTCCGGCGCTCAAAGGCCACTAAAAAGAAGCTCGCTGCCCGACCTTCCTTTGTTCTTTTCCCCTACCATCGTCTGGCTGTCCTTCCACCTTAAATTCTGTCTTCCACGCCCAGTTATTTCTTCGATCAAGACCACAGCATCCTCAATGTCGATTTACCCAGTGGCCGGTTCTTCAAGTTTCCCATATCAAGCCCGATCGCGGCGATACAGAAAGACTGAGGCCTACCACAATTTCACTGGCAACTGTGCTTCAAGGCTCGCAGCACCGACTTTAACGACTGTTCTTGCATGAATCAAGTTGCTGCAAGGCATCCAGACAAGCATCGCAAGCATCAAAACCCGGGACTTTGCTTCGCCACTGATAGAGGCCCAACATAAGCCACTACCTGCTGCCTTGACGACCTCAAGACCTCCGAGATGCCTCTCAAGACAGACAAGACGTGCAAGATTTCTCAAGAGTTGGATGCGATGGCTCCTGCTGGCATCTCAGAGTGAAGACATCGACCTGGATTCCTCGAGACGCTCAAGAACTATATGGTCTCGACGTTTGTATATTGATCGACTGCGACGGGCGGCGGGTAGCAGGCTGCAACGTCCTCAATGAGAGCTCCTCTTGCGCCTCTCTCTTTCTTCACGTTCTCACCCTTCCAAGCCGTACGGAGAACAACAACAATCGTCTACAGCGCCAATGTTCAACGTTCAACCTTGACCGAGGACAAATCCCCAGTTTGTTCTCGTTTACTACCCCCGAGGTTGAATAAGGTAGACTATTCATGAGGACACTTAACGGCGCCCGACCTACGAAAGGGGAAGCTTCCCTGTTCTGAGTATTTCACGAGGATAGAACGCAAATAATCTGAAAACTGGATGTTGTAAGGATTCATCATAACACACTGTGTTTGTGAATTTGAGCTGCATGGGCATTGTCGGAATTGGAGCATCGGAAGGCGCCTTGAGTAACTTTAAGGTATGCAATTGTAAAGCCAGGGTCGCAAAATTGCGTCCTTATCCCTGTGGAAAGTACTTGTTTTCACCATCAGGGCACTACAAAGAAATCTGCGGAGACAGTTCAAACCGACATTTTTGCTGGCTGTCACGCCAGCTGGACCCGGTCCAAACCTGGGTTTAAATGGCTCCACAGGGTTCAATTTACTGCTTTGCTTCAATATCTCCGCACACCGCGCCGACGATCAATTACATCTATTTGAATTGACATGGAGATCCCTTTCGAGTCCACCGGCGGTACTGTCATTACTCTCACCAACATGTCAATTCCGAAAACTCCTCCAAATCTTCTTGCTCCTGCTCAACAATACGCGGCACTCCTCAAGAGTGTAGAGCCAACGGTCTCGACGACACGTTGTTTCGCCAGTCGAGCCAAGAATGCAAAA
The DNA here is from genome assembly GCA_029378395.1 of Mycena leptocephala. NCBI lineage: Eukaryota > Fungi > Basidiomycota > Agaricomycetes > Agaricales > Mycenaceae > Mycena > Mycena leptocephala. The sequence goes on from JARJLF010000418.1 coordinate 127,609, forward strand.
AATGGTGCAAAACGCGAAATTTGGGGCTCACCCACGGAACCGTGCGGTTACTCGTCTGCTCCTGCTCGGCGACACGCAGCACCCCTAAAGAGTGTCGACCCAATGGTTGCAATGCAGAGTCCTGTCGGTCGAGCCAAAACCCTCACAAATGGCGCAAATCGCAATCCCGCGGACGCCACGGAATCGTGTGGCCATTCCATTTTGTGTTTTGGTGCAAAATCTTGGCACATTGTTTGGTGATGGCCTGCATTTGTTTGGATTGACATGGAGAGCCCTGAGCTCCTTTTCAAAAGCACCAAGGCCGTGAAAATAAATCTGAAGCGACAGCTCGAACCCAAATTTCGCTGGCTATCCTCCTAGCAAGACCCCGTTAAAATCCGGCTTGAAATGATTGCACAGTGGTCAAAATACTGTTTTGGTGCAAAATCTCGGCACATTGTTTGGTGACTGCATGTCGGCCTCCTTACCTCCTGGCCTCAACAATGGGCAGAGTGGTGGCTCTCAGCAACAGCGCGTTGCAGCCGCAGTGGCTGCAGAGCGCCATTCAGGGTTAGCTTACCTGGGTCTTGTAATTCCAGAGGTTCTTGTTTTGCTACCACCCGAGTTCAATGACAAAAGTTTCGAACTTGGTCAGATAAGAACCTCGGTCTAAGCTGCCCAGGTCGCCGGGATGGGTTTAATGCGCCCCTTTTCGTCGTTTGGTCTTGCGAGGTGGTGAGCGTACAGCAGAACCCAGATCCAAGCACTGGTATTGTTCATCCGGGTCAAATCGAGAATGACAGCGGCATGGAATCTGGTTAAACCTTGGCCACTGCCAACGTTCTTGGCGGTTGCTTGTATAATGCTGGAGATCACCGACATTGTTACATAATCTCAAAATTCTCGCTTGTCGCTCACGCGTATAGGATGCATTTTTTGCCCATTAATGTGTCGGATTCTAATCAGATGGACCAGGATGAGTTGCTTCACAGTTCGATTTCGTCCCCCCGACCGCAGAGCCAAGATGCCGAGCTGTGATGGGTCGGCAGATGACCAATCTGGGATTTCTTTTTCACTCGCTTGTGGATAGAAACACAGAGTATGACTTACCGAATATGTTCGGAACGAGAATCCAAGTGTTTATGTAAACTTTACGTGTTTGCTGATGTGGATCAGATCAGTATTTGCCTTTGTTAGGCAGCTTCCTTTAACTTTATATGGCAATAATAGTGTGCAAAAAGATTTCCCATGTTGGGGGCCAGGATACATGTACAACTTGGCTTTTCCGAGTTCAAGAAATGGACAACTTCGCAAAATTTCAACTCCAGATTTGTGACAACTTGGAATCTGCAAGTTCTCGAGGAGACAACTTCAGGCTCATCCAATTTCAAAATGCGACACCTTCTGAGTGATGCAACTTTCAAAATGGTTTTGATTTTTTGCATCAAGTTTCAAACAGCCGAATACACTTTGGGTTGAGCCTGCGAGCACTTCGACCTCTGTTGGCACTGAGTTTGAACTTAGTAATTTATTTAATTTTTCCCCGCAGTTCAAGCCCTCCACGCAGATATTCTTGGCCTTTACGTCCAAAGCTAAGTTTACGAGCCTAATAGACATAGAATACAAAAGGCCGCAAGGAACTACGAGAATAGAGTCCCAATACTTTCCCAGCCCCCTCCTTTTGACTGGCGACATGAGCAACTAAGTCATTGATGGCTTTTTTCCGAGTTTATATTTTTTTCGGTCTGCTGCGAAAATTAATCCGGTGCCAGAGATACCCCACGACCTCCCTTGACACTCGCTGCGTACTGTGTAGTGCTGCATATGCTCGTTGCGGGTACGCGGGCTGTTAACAATTTGTTTTTAGAGTTGCTTGAGATTTTTTTGTTGTGGGGGAGACCTGCACAGTAGCACTTGCTATTAGGGTGCTCCGTGGCGCTGGTTTACAAGAGATCCTGAAAATAATGACAAACACTTTTTTTTTTTTTTTTTTGGCTCGGTTCCCAAAAAGGAAATCCTCGTGTATGCTTTTCTTTCTGTCTCTTTGAATGGGACGGTGTTTGTTGAGTGACGGAGCAGGCCCCGCAATGGCGCCGATGCCTGTGACAAGGCGTCGCGGACGGTAAAACATCTTACAATACTTACACATTTGTACTTAGATATGATCATGAATGAATAATCTTTTCGCGACTAAAAAACTCCAGAAGCGTCACGGTGACACGGTGGAAGCTTCCCCAGACTCTATAACACATTTTAAAAGACATTGCCGCCGCAGAAATGGCAAAAGACAGAGGAGGAAGCGAATTCCCCTTTTGGGAAGCGCGCAAAAAAAAAATGATTGTGATTGTCATTATTTTCAGGATCTCCTGTAATTACCATGGCATTATTGTTCCAATTTGGCTCGAATGCGGGCCATTGCGATTCGAAATCGGAATCTATGTCACTGGGAACAAGAGCTTTCGGCGGCGGTCGTTCCATAATGTAGGGTATTGGCGGGAGTGGTTTGCCAAAATAATAAGGGACTGGCCCTGGATCCATGTTACGAGAGGAGGCTCTTTGGCGGGGGAGAAAGATACGAATCGTTTCCCTACGCATTCTGCGAATTTTGGATTGTTTATGACCCATCTAAGGCGTTTTTCTTTGAGCGCGTCCGGGGCTGAAATAATTCCAGATCTCACCCGCCTTTGCCCCCACTCTCAAAGAGGGGGAGACAATGGTCACCATAACAGAAAGAAGTCGCATACCCAGGTGCACTAGCTGTGGGTATGTACTACAAATTTTGTCACTTGAGTCAAAGTGAAATGTTACAAAATGATAACGAAAACGACCGACGACTGGGTCGAGTCCCATCAATTTTGCCATGTTTTGACATGCATTTTATCCATATGTATTGCTCGACCTGCCTTTCACTGGCCTCGGGTGGCTCTCAAATGCAATACCCTCTGAGTCAAAAGAAATCGATGAATGTACCTTTGGGTACCTCATTGGACCTTGCAGGGCGAGACCCAAAATATTTTGATCCCAGGAAGACGGCGATGTTTCAGCGCCTCAAACCTTCTAAAATATTGCAAGACCGCGGCCAGGCAATCTATACATCAGGAAAAAATGACTTGAGTATGTAGCGCTCGGGAGCTTCAGTAGTCTGGGTATCCTGGTAGTCTAGTCCCCTGATACTATGGGCTACTGAATTCCCTGCCAAGGCTCGGTAGCTCCTGGTAGCTCTCGCACGTAAGCGTGGTAGCTCCTGATACCTGTACCCTGGTTTCTCAGTAGCTGTTCGTAGTACTCAGTACACCCCCAGACCCAGTCGTAGTCGTCAAGAAAACAAGTATATCAATTAAATCTCAAAACGTTGAATGAAAACAATAACCTATTCATACTAGGTAATACATGTGTAAGAATAAATACAGCGCATCTGACGAATCAAGTCCTGAGGAGAAATGAATGTGTAGAAAACTCACCACTACACAACTGAAGTCTTCGAAGGATTGTACACTGCAATCGGGTGTTAGCTAGAAGACGAGAACATGGAAAGAAATTCACATACCGGTCCGTCTTTGACAGAACAACACCGCTAATTGTTGTGCGCGCAATGCGGGAACCTGCCGGAGCCGTGCAGGATGTGGGAAGGGGAAGCGTGGTGCGTGGGAGCCAAGGGCACAGGATGCGTGCGTCGCACAGTGTATTGAAGTATTGATATTGATATATTGATATTGACTTGATGGACAACACTTCAACGACACTTTGAGATATCTTGTAGTCTTGTTGGGTCACGATATTGGGTCTTGGAAGAGGAGACTGGGAGAGCACATAGATAGGAGGTTTGAAGTGCTTGAGGCCAAGTAGGCAGAACATTTGCTGGTGACTGTACTGGGCTCTGGCGCGACACGCTGGCTTGGGAGCTAGTAGGTGGACATCATTGAGGAGGGAGCACCGTGGATGAGTCCAGACAGGTGTAGGAGGGTAGTACGGAGGATTGAGAGGTCTTCTGTGAGAGAGGGCAGTGAGGGAGATGGGGGGAAAGGAAGAAAGACGACATCAATAAAGATCAACCATCTGTCAAAAATCACGCCATCTCGCACGTGCGAGCGGAGTTTGAAATGACTGAGCACATTTCGGGCGACTCAAGGGCTTGAAGATATTCCATGCATTGGAACTCTCTGATGACCCCCCACACAGCCAAGAGTGAATACTTGTATGTTATTCACATTGCTGAGCTTAATATTGGCTCAATGCATGTTATCGTGAGATCTCGGCTATTGATCACTACTGATCCGCGCGTGCTCGGCAACGGCGCACTACTGATCTTCCGCGGAATCGCTACCAGAGTTACCAAGAGCTACTGGTCTTTGGCAGACAACTACTGAGGCTACCATATCTTCATAGCTTTGGCCTGTGGCTACTGAACAAAACACTGTTTCCTGATGTACCATGTACCATCCCGGCCGTTATCGGAGGGATCAGACATTTTTAGACCATTATGACATATATGCGTGCGAAATTTCGCCCGCCCGACAATGAGAACATCCCTTTCCAATGCGTCTCACGCCTGTTCTTTCCTCGAGTTTACGAGTGAGTAATGTAATAGCATCTGTTTATAAGAGACAAGTCTTTTTCCCCGCAATTTTGATTGGGCCCGAATCAATAGCAAGACGCCTCACAGAGCCATTGGGACTGTAGTGCCCTAATTTTCAGTCTTGGCGGAGTGATGCCTTTTTCCCACGACACTCACGACCGCTTGCACTTTTCCACGTCAGAGTCTTTAGTCATCGGCCCGATTTGCCCGGCACTGTCTTCAGCTGCAGTTTGCTGCATTTCACTCTATACCTTCAAGCTTTTTATGGTGTCCAGATCTCTGCTGTGAGGTTCACATCTCTCCCTCGGACAGTACGGGCTCTCTGGTCATCACAAATCTCGTACCCTCACTCCTTCTGTGTTTGACTCCTCATATAGACGGGACATCCCGGGAAATGAAAGTATTGAGATTGTCGAGAACTCATGTGCTTCAAATCATTACGGGCCTGCGGCATCCAAGGATCCTTCATCCTTGTCCCGCGGTTCAAATGCTACTAACATGAAGCGGCCGACCGACCTCAAAAAGCGCGACTTTTATTCAACAAGTCGCAGCATGAACTTGATGTGGGAAGCCCAAGTTCTCAATTGCTGGCGGTAGGCTCTTTGATTTGCTTCGTTCAATAAACCCCTCTGACAATGTTCAAAAGTATGGTTTTAGGATGCGAATCGGATCTTCTCAGTCATTGCGAATGATGCTTTACCGTCTCTGGAAGACCTTCTAGAGCAGGCCAGCATCATCAGAGAGCGATACGCATGTCAGACGGCCTACGAGCAGTCTTTAGACAAAACACGAACCAAATTTCCCGAAGGGTCTCCGTGGACTCCACCATGCGCACCGGAGGAGCCCCAGGTACAGCCAGACGAAGACACCGAGATGCCGGGCTTCAAGACATCGAGGAAAAGGAAGATATTATGCACAATGCTCCTGAGGGCGAGGAATGTACTCAACTTCCTTTTACTGTTGACCCGAAGGAGGGTAATGCGAAGACAGGTGACGATGAAAACGGCCCAAAGATTCACAAGGAACCAGCCGGGTTCGATGGTGATAGAGTACTTAGCAACTCCATCCTCTTCCTCATGAAATTTGGCTGGTGGGTTGAATTGAATTACGCTATTCCCGAGGGCGACATCGGCCGGGTGTTGGAAATGTTAAAGGTATTTAATACCTTTCTCCAGAGTGCGAATATGACTGACTTGGTGTCAGATCTTTATCTTTACGTTTGCTGGTACATCAAACCAAAACTATATGGGCTACATGACGGTTGTGTCATTGCTCCAATATGAACCGTGGTGGTCAGGATCATAATATGGCACTTTTGACGTTGCGTCGAAGGTGAAGAATTGCTCTCGCAATGAAAATTGGTTAAAAGACATCAACTCGGTAGAAACACAGTAACATCTTGCTGGAAAGACTCGGTCAAGAGTTGCAGAGGAATTTGCCGACCGGCCCGTACAACCGAATGACTCAAACAGAAATTTTCATCATTTCCAGGGATTGAAAAAAAGACTTTTGAAAAATGCACCTGCCTGGATCGAACACAGGTAGTCAAAAAAGCTTACTTGGCGGGGCGCACAGGACCCACTAACTAAAGTTAGTATAGAGAAAGTTCGTTCATTTTCAGTTCTGAATCCATTGAGCAGAACTCTATTTTGGGTAAAATGAAAAACATGCTAGGCTCATTCGACTCAGAATCAAAAAATACTCCACTTTCACTATAGGAGTTTTGACACTTTTTTGAAGGTACGGGAGGTCGAAAAATTCCAAGTCCAAAACCATCTTTGGGTGCATCAGCCAAAATCACGCCAAGATATCCCAGCCGCTTCGCCAACCGTGATGAGCGCAGCCACGTGCTTGGCGAACGCGGTTGGTCACGAGCCTAGCTCCCGCCATCATCTGACCTCGCCACACCCGCCGGGCGATCAAACGCAACCGCGCAAACACTCGGTCAACAGGCTCTGAGTTTTCAGAGTCAGACCGGCACACCCCTAAAAAACCTCAGAGACCACGCGGTTAAAATTACTTATTATGCTACAATACATATTTTTAGTGTTAAAAAGGAGGGAGAGTAAAATTTTGAGTACCCGGCATGACCCACATGCTACGGGAGCGTGTTTAAATGCATCGTAGACCAGCGCGACTCGAATTGATGGAATTGATGGCGGTTATGGGGGTGGGTATGCGCCCTACGCACCTCACGGCTATAATTAAACGAACGTTATTCATACATCCATGCCATGTCCCTCCCTCGATATACACGACTTATGCTGTACCCTTACTATACTCCTTCTTTACCTACCTCTACTTCAGTTGTGCCGGCAAGGCTTTAGAAATTGAGGGTCCCGAACTCGTACCTTGAAATGCCTATATGTGACCTCGATCTTGTCTCAGGCCCTCGGGGGAAGCACAATAATATAAAAATCGCTCCGGCTGTTAAAAGTCAATGTATACAACAGGACGTACCGAAATTATCAACCGGGGTTGTTTGTCCTTGCATCACATTTTGCACCGGAAATTAATGCACGCCGCACAGCGGGATTCACCACCTATGGAACTCTGAGTCGACAGACTATTTAATTAGATGACATAGAAGGCCTCCATACACAAAGTCCGATTCTTAATACTCCCTGCGGGAACCGGGTCGCGGTTTTAGTTTGTTTGTGTTGGCATCACTTGTTGCATTGGAAAATAATGCACGCTGCGCAGCAGGATGCACCACCTATGTATTTCTGAGTCGACAGACCATTTAATTCGATGATATAGAAGGTCCCCATACAAAAAAACGATTCTTAATACTCCCTGCGTGAACCGGGTTGCGGTTTTAGCTTGTTAGTGTTTGCATCACTTGACGCACCGGAAAATAATGCACGCCGCTAAGCGGGATTCATCAGCTATGGATTCCTGAGTTGAGAGACCATTTATTTCGGTGATATAGAAGGCCCCCACACAAAAATCCCGATTCTTAACACTCCCTCCGTGAACCGGGTCGCGGTTTTAGTTTGTTAGTGTTTGCATCACTTGTTGCACCGGAAAATAATGCACGCCGCTAAGCGGGATTCATGAATTTCTGAGTCGACAGACGATTTAATTCGAGGATATAGAAGGCTCCCATACAAAAAAGCCGAGTCTTAACACTCCCTCCGTCAACCGGGTCGCGGTTTTAGTTTGTTAGTGTTTGCATCACTTGATGCACCGGAAAATAATGCAAGCCGCTAAGTGGGATTCACCAGCTGGGGATTTCTGAGTTGACAGACCATTTAATTCGATGACATAGAAAGCCTCCATACAAAAAAAATCGATTCTTAATACTACCTCCGCGAACTGGGTCGCGGTTTTAATTGGTTTGTGTTTGCGTCACATATTGCACTGTGAAATAATGTTGTGAAGAGATCATCTTCACCAGGACACATGGTCACTGAAGAGTGGATGACCTACTGTAAGTAGTCTGGCCCTCAGTATGGCCGGAAACAGGTGGGAATATATGCATATATATATATATATCTGCAAGCGACATTGCCGCAAGCCATCGCATTATAACTAGACGGTAACAATGGGCTGTCTTACTCTATAAAATGAATAATTCTGTGACGGCGGTCATAAAACGCACCTTTACTATGCCTTTACACCACAACGAGACCGATTTTTGTACCTTGGACCCTCCTGGCTCACGGGAGGGTTTTTGGGAAGTGGTACGTCCCATGTCAATCCAAACAACTGCAGGCTGTCACCAAACAAATGCAGGCCATCACCAAACAATGTGCCGAGATTAATTACTGTGCGGATATATTAATATAATGTACGTGTTCTGTGCAAAGTCTTTCGGCCGTTTCCGTCGCTGCCAATTCTCTGTCCAAATTCTTCCCATCACTTAGAAACCATTTCGGGGCCATCAAGTCAATTCGCGATGTGTGAACATTCCCTGATTAGGACTACATCCGTGCCCTCGCATCATTTTCGCCATCATCTCGTCCCGTCCTCGCACGCGCACGCACCCCGCATACGCCCACCGCCTCGTCATCATCCGCCCATCTCCGCCGGTCATCATCCGCCCATCATCCCCGCCTTCGCATCATCCCGCCCGTCCCTTCCCTATCTCCTATCATCCCCGCCCTTCATTCCGCTGCCTCCGCTCGCGCCCTCCCTCGCGTGCGCGCACCAGCCGCGGCCGCCTCTACCGCCGTCTCCACCTCCTCTAGCCCCACTACCGGTGCCGAATCCATAGCATGCCCGTCCATGATCTCGCGGTAGATGGTCCCGTCCTGCCGCAGCACCTCCCTAACCGACGTCGCAACCGAGCGGCACCACCCCTTGTAAAAGCCCTCTGAAATCCGCCGGTGCACGTCAACCTGGCACAATGCGTACGCCTTCGCACCCGCACGCACCTCCAGGTCCACGTCGGTCCGCAGCTCCGCCCGGTGCAGCCAATCTGCCTGGATCCACCGCAGCATCCGCAACACAAACCGCATCTCCTCCCGTAGCTTGTCGACCTCCTCGATCCATCTGTCTCTCCGCGCCCTCGCCTTCGACCACTCCACGCGAACCGCTGGGAACGTATTCAGCTTCTATTTACATGAGCGCGCGAGAATTACCACTTACAGTCATGCAATGCCTCGTCGTCTTCGTCCGGGCCCCCGCCGACGGTCCAAATCCAAGAGAACACCTTCTTGGCACTCGTCGGCTCGTTGCGCGCCCGCTTCGACGACCCTAGCTTTCCCAGCTTCCATCTCGCCCCCGCATCACTCTCCTCCTCCGGGTTCACATTCAAATCCTCCTGCCGAAGCTCCTTGAAATGAGGATACGTGTCCCCCTCCAAGGCAATCAGCGCCGTGCGCGCCCCCGTGTACTTCGCACTAACGCGCTTGATACGGTCCCCTACGCGCCCGATCAAGGTCGCCGAGCGTGTCGTCTGGCTCTGCCCCACCGAGTTCGAGTTGCGGAACTGTATCAGGTGGCGCTGCGCATGCAGCCGACTGCGCAAGGCGTCCAGCGCGTCCGCGCACTGCCCCACCCGCAGCTTAGCCTCCATACTGCCGACGCCGCGTCGACACGCGTCCCGCCGCTCATCCGCCGTCAGCTGGGATGGCAGCCACAGCTTGATCTCCTCCGCCTTGGGCGCGGCTACGTCCGCGTCCCGCGCCTCTTCCTCTGTGGCCCTCAAGTCAGCGACGCCTGGCATGAAGACCGCCTGCAGCCGCTCGAAGGTGCGCAGCTTCCTCAGGAACGAGATCCGCAGCTCCTGGATCTCACTCGAGCGGTTCGCCGTCACGAGCGTAACCCCCTTCACCTCCACCTTGATGCGCCGTCTACCGCGAATGATCATCAGTTACTCCGCACGGTCAGCGTAGCAGTCGTACGTACTGCATTTCCTCCAGCTGCAACCCCGCCTTCAAGAACGCCGACGCCGTTGACTTCGTCGCACTCAGCGGCGTGCGCCCCTCCTTCGCCTCCTCCGCCTCGGCGTTCTTGAGCTCCAAGAAAACCAAGGCCTCTGAGACCCCTCCTGTAGACATGCGTGTTAGTATCGTTCTACTCGCAAACAATGTTACGCACCCTTCTTCCACTCTGAACAATATGGATTGGGCTTCGTACGATCCGCCACCCAATCCTCGATCCGTGTCTTCCACCGCTCCCGCAGCGACTTCACGAGAGTTCTGTCCACCTCCCGGAAGTTTTCCACCTGCCTGTCGCGCTCCGCGATGGCGACAATCAACTTGCGGGCTAATGTATCGCCTGGAAATGCGTGCGTCAGGACCAAGCTCGACCTCATCGCGCAGCAGACGTACCTTGAGTGACATTCTTCTCGAAGTTAAGGTGATCCACCTTGTTCTCGATCGCGTCATGCCGTGCACCTTCCCCCATCTCTTTCGTCGAGTATGCCACCGGATTCAGAATCGCCCACGTCCTCTCTATGCCCTCTCCGTCCGTCCGCCCCACCCCCTGCGCGAAGCTCAACGAGTTCTCCGTTTGGCAGTTCACCTCGTGCGCTACGGCATGCCACACGGGTAACGCGAATTGGATCTCGAAGGCGTCGAGATCGGTGGTGATGGGCGTCGTCGCCGCAATCTTCTTCGCGCGCCCGGGCAGATTGACTTTCCATTGGCAGGCGATGTCGTATGACAGCACCAGCAGCAGGAGTGTCACGCCCACCAGTGCTGACAGCAGAATGTAATCCATATTAGCGTACCTGCTCAATAATCAGTACGTGTTTATCCTCCCCCGCATGGTATCACGCACCTTTCGCCTTTTTTCAAATCCCCCCACGAGACCGTGGCGCGCGCATACACATCCGCCCACCCCAGATACCCGCAACCCAGTTGTAAGCCGCGTTTCCTTCTGCAGCAACGCCGCAAAAGCAATGCACGAGCTCACCTACGAAAACAATCAGCCATCCGAACACATAGCCCCTAAAACAAGAGCAGCTTACATCCTTCTCTGCGATGTAGTTCCGCAGGTGCTCTTTGTAAGACACCGTCTTGACGAAATATGAAAGGCCGGACCCGAGAGAGGGGTCATGGTGCTCATTTGCGCGCAGCCGGTTCTTCAAGCGAAAGTTGGCATCCATTGCGAGTAAGAGCATGTACAAGAAGCTGTTCACACCCTTGATCAGCTTCGCGGCTCCCAGCTTCGACCAAAGATACCTTACTCACCGATATTTAGGATCTACGTCCCTCCATCCATCCGGGATGTTCTTTCCGTCGTGCGGGCATGTCCAGCACGTCACCGCGAGCCCGCCCGCCTTCGTCTTCGCCAGTCCATCATCCTCCTGCCCCCGCCCCGCCCGTTTTGCGCGCTGGAGAAACGCGAACTGCCGACTCATCCGCCCGAAGGCTTTGTAATGGTCCTGCACCCAAATCAGCAGATGCTACGACACCCTCGAGAATACCACGTACCGATACTGTTGATAGCAGCAGTGGATCAGAAAGCCGCTCCAGCATGCCCACAAAGTCGTGCGCCGTCAAAGTCCCGACGACATTGAGCAGCCGGAACTGCTCAAGCACCGTGAACGTGGCGCAGGTCCCAGGATCCACCGTTGTCGCGGGGTACCAGCCATGGTCCAGCAGCTGATCAAGTGGCGACCGCCGCTCACCTAACTCGCATTTGCAGTATTGCACGTCCAACGAGAAGATCCCGTTAGAGTCCACTACCACCATGGAGCGCCGCGCACCGGGGAACCTGCAAGGAAAGCCATGGTGACCAAGTTGGTACACCAGGCCGAGCCCTCGCTGACCCGTACGGACAGATTCACCTATGCCGCACAACGTCGCCTCGGTCCAGAAGTCACCCGTCCATTCCTGCGCCCAGCATCAGCAATCTGGGTAGGGACGGTATGAGAATTGGCGTACCTGGATACAATGCAATAGGTTTTGCTGATGCCTCGAGCGTAGGCATGCCTCACACTGCAAAAACTCGCCGCATTGAAGGCATCTGAAGATCCGGGCGCCCTCGCCGCAGACCGAGCCGCACGGCGCACACCTGGTGTCGAACAGGTATTGCCCCAGTCCGTGCCGACGTAGGCTCGCGTTCAAGAAGGCTTGCGCCAGTGATGACCATAGGCTCATAGGGTCATCCTAAGGTAAAGCGTGAGCATCTTACCACGAAAAAAGAGAGTTAAACAGCGTAGCATGTACTCACCGAGCTCGCGTACCGCTTCCTCTTACTCGATTCATCACCCTCGACGTCGATATCCAAAAACGAGTGCCGAGGCCAAAAAGGATGGCGTGAAGAAGAAGACAGCGAAGGACGCGACCCCTGGAATTCGGAAGAGCGTTTCCAGGACATTCACTGCATTCAGGGCCCAGGTAGACCCGGCCCTATCGTGCCTGGGCACCCTACTGCCGACCGCGGAGACAGAGCTCGGCAAACCTTATCTCCGCGGTTGGCAGACCTCGGCGGCACTGCCGACCCCTGTCTCTGCGGTCGGTGGTAGGGCGCCCGGCGCGACAGGGCCGGGTCTACCCGGGCCCTGAATACAGTGAATGTCCTGGAAAACGCTCTTCCGAATTCGGACGGTTCCTTCGAAGGGGGTCAAAAAAAAAACCGAATAAGGTAGTAGTAGCTATCTGAGGGCTATACACAAAATCTGTGTTAGAGTGACGAAAAGAACAATACTGAGCAAAAGTCCAGTTGTCCTATTTAACAGGACAAGCCTCTTGAAGAAGGGGGGAAAAGTACTAGATCCAGCCTAGATTACAGGAGATCCTGAAAATAATGACAATCACGAGATTATTTTTTTCACGCTTCCCAAAAAGGAAATCCACCTCTCTTCCTTCCTTCTGTCGTTTTTGCAGCTGCGACACCTTTCGCAACGTATTATAGAGTCTGCGGGAGCTTTGCTTGTACTATAGCAACCATTCTGGTGTACTTTACCCGTGAAAAAACCATTAATTCATGCTCTAAGTACCCAACATGAGTAAGTACAGAGACGGTCCGGCACCATTGCGTCACTTTTTTTCGGTCTGTCGAGACACCTTCACATCATCCCCAAGATTCCTCATGGGCAATGAGCTGTCAGATTTAGTGTGGGGACCCGGTACAGGTCCTATGCTGGCGGGAAATAAGGAAGCATAGTGAACAGCGAACAGCATCGATAGCGAGAGACATGGACTACGAGAACGTGCAACCCGCTGGGTCCAAGGACGACAGCAGAAGGGGGAGGAATTGGAGCGGTGCGTCAATGGATGCAGGCTCCGCTGGGGTCGCAAGCACCTACCAAGGCGCGCAAACGGTGTTTCGAGCCCGTCACATCCTAACCACAGCGCCAATACCCCGCGCACCTCGAACCACTCCTCCGTTGTGCCCCTGGACTTGATGTTGAGTGCAGGGGAATGCTGTGGATGCGCCTACTGGGCTCGACGATGCCATGGAAGTGTTTGAGGAGGGTGGTAGGACAGAGGAGCAACGAGCGGGAGCAAGGACGGGTACGCGGGCAGCCCCCACTGCCAGCAATGCCTACGCCCACAAAGTTGTGTGTATGTACATCTGTTGGTGACTGCAAAGGCACTGGCGAGTAACAGGGAGCTCGAGTCGACACACACCAAGGAAGGGTGCCGCCAAGTAGGAAGCACTGCCGACAATCAACGCATCTCATACCGGGAAACGAGTTGGGCAGCAGCGAGACTCGGACACGATACGGACCATGAGTGCTGCTGGGTGACGATGAGCAGGGAGCGACAAGGCCAGAGCGAATGAGACGTACCTATTTGTGTTCCTTCCCTCATTCTGCATGGTCCTCAGCAGTTTCTTCTTCTCATGCCACACATGACCCTGGCTCAAAATCCATACACGGAGTTGTGCGGCTTGTGTGCATTTAGGTTCAGCAATGGGACAGGCCCTCTTGCAAGCAGGAGACGATGGCATAGATGGGATTCGAAACGAAGCGGAAAGCCGGGATTACACAACATAAAAAGTTGTTGGGTCTATTGGGGAGCCAAAAAGAGGACCAACATGGTTGCTTGGGTGTCCTTGAGCCTCGACTAGGTGCATTCCTGCATAGTTCGGATGTTTGCAGTGAAAGAAGAGAAATAAAGAAGCAATACACGAGGATTTCCTTTTTGGGAAGCGCGAAAAAAAAAATCTCGTGATTGTCATTATTTTCAGGATCTCCTGTAACAAAAAAGCCAGGTTAGACCCTGATTCGACCAAAACATGGAAAAAATCCCAGGTGAAATGACATTTCATCTGATCTATAAAAATATTTGGTTTCTTTAAGGCAATATCCCACCTGAAAGCAGACAACCTGGCCCCAGGTTGTTGGCTTAGATAGATAGTGGTCTGTCCCACCTTTTGGTGTACCCTAGTGGACCACTGTGGGATGTCCTACCATGCGTGTTTAGTGGGGTAGCCCACCTGCTGCAGGCGGCCCGAATTTTTTTGTGGGATTTCCCACGAGCCCCCTTCGCAGCCAGAACCCCCGGCACCAGTGGCCAGAGAGTAAAAAAATGCATTTCTAGGTCCATTTCTGCACCGTTTTGCATGTTCTATGGTGATTCCGAAAGCCCTTGCTCATGGCTTTTTTCCTAGCTACAAAGTGAGCAATTTGGCCACTGTTTGGCACCCACAACTTTTGCTTTGCTGTTGCACATGTTCTAGTGGACTACCATTTGGTTATTTGATCCTGAACAGCCCTTGCTCATGGCTTTTTCCCTAGCTACAAAGTGAGCAATTTGGCCACTGTTTGGAACCTGAATGTCTTGTTACATTTGTCCAGACAGTCCACTCATTATTGGCCTCATGGTAAGTGTTCTTTGCTACACTGATCATTTTTGTTGTTTATAAATTGTTTCCATTTTTTTTGTTTTGTTTGCTCATTGGCTATTATTCTGTTTCTACCTCTTTATAAAAATTATGGTGTCAGTCCGTCTGAAGCCTGTATCCCCATAAGGTTAGAGTATGAGCATCACCGACAGCACAGTGCGGCTAACATTAGCCATCCAATTCGTGTATGACAATGTCATCTCGGTCCCAAAACCCAATGTCTGGCTCAGAGCACTGTACTATTGCAATTAGAAGTTCATCAATTTCTACTTGGGACTTTGCAAGGCTGATTTTTTTCATTTTTGAAAAAGGGAACAGAGGTCAATAGTAGCAGAAGTAGTGGCTCTCAGAAGGGGGAGATGGTGCTTTCATCCAGAGGGATAAATGGTGAAGCATTCAACGCAGCAGGCATGTGGCCACATTAACTTGAGTACATACAAGAGCGCACTGGGGCGCTTTGTGCCCCAGCACTTCGGTTGAAGAAATTTGTCTTAAGATGGGTACAGTGGTCCGTTTCCAAGGCGAGCCACCAATAAATAAATTACATGGATGACTTTACTAGTAGGGTAGATCCTGGCAAGTGATGATGCGAACAGTGAATTTGACAGTGGAGATTGAAAAGGCTTCAGACGGACAGACAGACAGGTTAATTTTATAAAGAGGGTGATGCATTGCCCAACACATGTGGGATGGTGGTATGGTTTTGTTTCCAGTAGTCTATCTTGAGTTGAATCTGTCATCCAAATCCACGATCAAAGGGATCCATACCCTCATCCCTGTCCTCGAAAGAGGCTGTGATTAACAGCTGTTCCATGTTTCAAGAAGGCCCTCATTCCAAATCTGTCTGTAAGGCTTCAAGCATAGAAGGTAATGTGGGTGTTAATGAAGAGCATGGAAGGTCTTACAATCTGGAGAGGGATAGGAGGTCAGGACGTGGGAAGCTGAGGGTAAAGAGGGAGGGCAAAGCATGCACTCTCTAGAGATGAGAAGGTGAGAAAAAGTGAGCAAGACAAACATGGGTGATGGGGGAAAAGCACGCACGTCCTAGAGACGAGAAGGCGAGAAAAAGTGAGCAAGACAAACATGAGGGATGGGGGAAAAGCATGCACGAGCTAGAGACAAGAAGGGGAGAAAAAGTGAGCAAGACAAACATGGGGGATGGGGGAAAAGCACGCACGAACTAGAGGCGGGAAGGGGAGAAAAAGTGAGCAAGACAAACATGGGCGATGGGGGAAAAGCACGCACTCTCTAGAGACGAGAAGGCGAGAACAAGTGAGCAAGACAAACATGGGCAATGGGGGAAAAGCACGCACTTCCTAGAGACAAGAAGGCGAGAAAAAGTGAGCAAGACAAACATGGGGGATGGGGGAAAAGCACACACAAGCTAGAGACGAGAAGGGGAGAAAAAGTGAGCAAGACAAACATGGGGGATGGGGGAAAAGCAAGCACATACTAGAGACGAGAAGGCGAGGAAAAGTGAGCAAGACAAACATGGGGGATGGGGGAAAAGCACAAAAGTGAGCAAGACAAACATGGGCAATGACGGAAAAGCACGCACTTCCTAGAGATGAGAAGGCGAGAAAAAGTGAGCAAGACAAACATGGGCAATGACGGAAAAGCACGCACTTCCTAGAGATGAGAAGGCGAGAAAAAGTGAGCAAGACAAACATGGGCAATGGGGGAAAAGCGCGCACTTCCTAGAGACGAGAAGGCAAGAACAAGTGAGCAAGACAAACATGGGCAATGGGGGAAAAGCACCCACTTCCTAGAGACGAGAATGTGAGAAAAAGTGAGCAAGACAAAGATAACATGGTGATGTAAGCTACGGTCCGATGCTCCGTGCAGCACCTGCACCGTCGATAGGATACCTCATTCCGGAAATTCGTGAGGTTTCCGTTCGTCATCGAGGCTTCAATTTCTCGGGAGGTCTTGTCATCGAGTGCTCGAGCTCTATTGATGTAGTTGATCATGAGCATACCAAATAGACAGAAAAAAAATCTCGTACCGCTGAATCGCCTGGACAAGAGTTGCTGGCGCACTTGACGGCTCCCCGAGTTTGTAAATTACCACAGGGGAATTACCGGCGTCGCCGCTGCCGCTGTTCGTCCACAAGTCGGTATCCTGCCCTGGCGATATGCACAACAATTAATTCAGAACTTGGCACGTACAGGAGATAGGAGTCGATAACTCACCGGTCCTGGGTCCGGTACTGGGTTCCGGGGACTGGTTACAGGTGGGGCACTGAACGAATGGAACGGCACTCGGATCAAAAATTCGAGCAGAATATAGCATAGGAACTCCCTCAGCTCAACCATGTTGATCCAGTGGCAGATCCACTCGTCGTTAACGACCGCGTTCGTGTCCATGTATGCTGGGGAGTGGATCTAGAAGGCCACGGGGATAATGGTCACCGACCAGAACGTGGGCGATGCGAGCAGCGACGTATGTAGTTCCTGAATTCGATCAGATCGCACCACTTCAAGCTGTCGATGATTTCGAGGTCGGCAGGTGTATATTTCGAAGCGGGTGCGGCATTGGGGGGCATCAGGCACGTTGGGGCCTACCGCGACGCGTACCGGAGCGAGTGCGGGGTGGTGGTGGTAAGAGGAAGAGAGCGACAATTTTTTCCTCGGACCCGAACACGTGCCATTGGTGATCCGTCGGGATGAAGTGAGGCACATACCGGATTGAGAATGTGTTGCGTTTTGCGAATGTGTGGCGCATCATCTTATGTGCCTCACATCAAATCTATGTGTGCATGCCGTCTTGTATATCCTCTTAAAACGCTTCCAGACACACCTGGAAAGAAACGAATCGGCCCAGAAATGCGCTCAGAAGAGACACGTCGAGGTGCCGGCTTTAGCGGGCTCAGATAGAGCTGTATTGAGTGGGTCTAGAGTTTATGTGTCTTATCGAGCTCCTGTTCCATCTCACTGTTGTGTAACAGCCAAATACAGTATTTAACCAGGAAGCGAAACACTACGTAGAAGCGAAACAGTGGCTTTTTCCCGGATCCCAGGCATCAGACAGGCCCCAGTTTTTGTGAGGGGATAGTTAGCCATGAGAAATGGCTCATAGCAAAAGGAATTGTGCAAAAAGGTTCTGTAGAACCTGTGGCAGACCACTTTGTTTTCGCTATTTGTTGCCCTATTTTGGTGGATGTAATCCGTCAGAGGCACAGCATTTTGGGCGCCCAATTCCTCCTGCACAGGTGTGAACTGGGGGTTTTCAAGGTCGTAGAATACGACTATAAACACCCCTTGGGCTGGATTGCAACGAACTGCGGCCCACAGGTGATTTTGCAGTGTTTCGCTTCCACGTGATTCTGCAAAATCTGATGTTTGTAGAAGAATGGTCTCATTCTCAATCAAAACACGGCATTTCCCTATAAAACTATATATTGCCAGGTAGCCCTGACACATCTCTATCGATCTATGAAGAGATCCCCACCAACTTTATGCAATCTCGGCCCAGGAATTGCGAATTTGCTTGAGTGTTTCGCTTCCCGGTTAAATACTGTATTTGGAGTTTTTCGTTATTTTTGCCCGAATTTGTGGCATGTCTGACTGGAAATTTTTATTTACAGGTGAAAGACACACATTTCTGATGATGAACTACATTTATGAGTGGTTGGGCGGGTGGACGTCTTGAGCCATCCCAGTCAAGAGCCATCAGTTTGCGCACTGCAAAAAATGCCATCTGATGGCTCTTGTGACGACGGACTATTATTCCTGTATAATATTGCGTTACATTTCTACATACCCTAGTGTACACTGTCAGTGGTGGCAAATATTATACATCCATGCACAGAACCTCTGTAGTACCGTACCGGTAATCAATATTTAATAAAAAATGATGCCACTTATCCGCTGGACATTACTTCCGGCAGACTGAACTAAAAGGTATCGGCCAAATCTGCATACAGGCCTCATTCGACTGTTTGAATCATTGATTTTTGCCTCCAGAGAATGGGGACAAGATTTTATTGAAAGATACATACCATTCCTGCAATATCGACGGGTGACTGATCACGAATCAGGGAACAGCGGTTGCAGGCCCCAGTGACATTAACATGTATTAGCACATTCTTATAGTCCATTGGAAACTTCAGAGCCTTCCCTGACCTTTCCTTTAACCTTCCCTTGTCGATTTCTTTTTTCGGTTTTTTCCCCATTTGATACCCAGTGGAATTGTCGGAAAACTGTGGCCACCACATTTAGGTATGTATGTTCTTTCGTCCAAGAGGTCAAAACTAAAAATTTCAACCTTAAATAAACCGACCACCCTCAAAATATCAGAAAGGGGAGGACGGACCGCTCCGCGGTCCGGCCGCCGCTTGTAATGCTTAAAAATGTACTCAAGACAATACGGCATCCGGGATGGGCCCTCAATTTCCTTTCGACGGGCTTCCCTACCTCGGAGCATGACATTGATGATTTAAGTTTGGTGTTTTACAAATCCCTATGAAAAAAGACAAGAAAAAATGTGGGAGAAAATAGGGGACACCGTGTGTCTCCGGGCTCATGTTAAGAGTGATTTTTTCGACATGTACTCCATTTCGACTTCACTGCAATGTGCTGATTCCACATTTTTGGACGTCAAAAACCAGAAAATCACCTCAGATGAGGACAAAAAAGAAGACTGCCAAAAAAAAAAGATGTAACTTGTTCATTCTGGAATTGGAGACGCGAAATGAGAGCATATAATCAACCAGACCTGCATAGCAACCATAGTACTTCAACCGGCAACCTCCACAGTGAGTAATTTCGCCAACGAGTCTATCTCCGCTTCGAAGAGCTTCTCTAAGGCATGCCAATCTTTGTAATGCTTGGTTGAGCCTCCGAGTCGGACCTCCCCACCTCCTGGTTCGAGTTCGGTCGCAATTTTCTCCCCCAGTGCTTCTAACCAATCAGCAAGTTGTCCCAAGGGCCGGTTGTTGTCCCCGGATGTATCCACGCCCGAACTACCGGAAGCGCGATGTTCATCCGCCGTGGAAGCGTTTCTGGCATTGACCGCCGCCTCATAAAGAGCTTTGCTCAGTGGCGCAGACATTTCCACTCTGATATTCGAAGAAAATCGATGTGTCTCCTTCAACCAAATGTCGTAATATTCCACCTGTAGGAATGTTGCCAGTGTGCAACGCGCCAATTCTACAAATCCATTGATGGCTGGCCTGCCAGTAAATTCATAGTCTGCCCAAACGTTGGTCAACGCGGCAAGAGCCAGGGCCCAACTTTCGTCGACTTGATCCGCGAATTTAAACTGCTTGTCGAAATCCGGGACCCATACATTGCGAATGACGGTGTTGAATAGAGCCCTCATATCGCTCTGGTTCCATCCACCTCGAGAGAATGCAGTAACCCAGCTGGGAAGGTCATTATAAATCAAAGGTTTCCATTCTGCCGTCCGTGCGAGGTTGCTCCCAATTTCCAGATAGTGGATTGCGGCCTCCTCACTTTTGTCTGCGCTACGTCCAAGATCTGACCACACAGAGCATGCTTGCATGATTGGCCCCAATTGCTGATCGGTGAACCAGATTTGATTTGCGTGCAGTGCTTGGAGAGCGAAGTACGAGATGTTTGAGTGGGGCATTGATAGTGCCTGTAAAATTACACTGAGAGATTGGGCTGTTGGCTTATGTGATGGAGCACCTGTGCCAGCCACAACCAAAAGTTGTAAAAGACCCTCGACCGTTAGAACTGTGTGCTCATCCCATTCGGCGGGATCACCAAAATTGCCCCTGTTTTCTTCCCACAAGTTCTGAACATGTGCCAGAGCCAGGTATATCCACCCCACTTCCTGGGATCTGGTTTGGCCGCTATCCATTGGCATGCTTTCCCAAAATCCAATATTCTCGACTCTGGAAAGGGTGGCTGCCGATAGCACCACATCAGGCCAGCCGTCCGCTCGATACAGACTGCAAAACTGTGCTATCTCTGTAAGGCGATTTTTCGTCTCGTCATAGCTGCCTCGATACCTCGATTGGACCAACTTCTTTGCCAATTCGGCAGTGGTGTTGACAATTTTGTTGATGAGGTTGGTGTTAATTGTTGCAACTTGGAGTGCCTTGAAAAGTTGAGTCATGAGGATATCTTCATATAAACTGTGGAAGACCAGGGTTAAAGGTGTGCTGCATTTTCTGTTGTACAACTTACTATTTATCCGGGTGTATCGGAAGTTCGGCCCTTCGGTCCAAAAAGGCTGCTACACAGCATAGGTAATTGGCGAAGTCAGATTTATCAAAGCTCGGCATGTGGGCCATCTGAAACTGGCCAAGAAAACTGTCTAGAGAATCCTCGAGTTCAAGTCCCGGTCTTTCAAAAATTGAGGGAAGGACATGCGAAGCCCATTTTATTCCAATGGTATCTTCCCAATCAAACACCAAGTCGGGTGTTCTTTTCATGATTTGAACCACATTCAAAAGCTGTGAAGACTGAGATGGATCATCATTTGCCGTGAGCGTCCAACCAGGGTCGGATGATGAGTAAAACCAGATGAAGGGCTCCTTCGAAAGATGGCTGCCCATCACTTGGGCAGTGATCCTGAGTGAACAATACATCCTACCACAGTTGATAGCACAAAGTGTCATACCCGCTCGTACTCGAATTTTACCGGGGTAGGTAACTTGGAAACAGGAATTGAAAGTCTCAGCAAGGCGGGTGAGTGCAGGTGTGAGATCCCCGTTCGCAGTCCATTGCAAGTCAAGGGCTGTTTGTGCCGCCACATCGATGACGGCAGGATCGGTGGAGATCTCGAAAACCCAGAGAACAGCCGGTACCTCAGGGGATTGGTAGGGGGAGGAGATATCCCATGGCTCCAACTCTGGCCGGCTTGACCTCACATGGGAGACAAAACATGGCAGGATATGTTTCTGGGCTTTGACAAATCGAGACCATGAAGACATAGTGAAATCCCGGAGTTTTATGGCCCCAGACTTGAGAATGTGCAGTGCTGGTGCACTGACTTGGAAGAGGAAAGGTGCCAAGGGTGTTTGGAAGGGGCAATCTGGAAAGATCATGGCAGAGAACAGGAAGTAGATGTATGAGATGAAGCCAGTCAATGTCAAGACCAGGACGATGATCGCGACTGAGAGATGGATGGTCCATAGATAGACAGCGAGAGCACTAGAGAACAGCAGCAATGCAAGCTGCAGAAGCAGGGGGAACATCTGTAGGACCAGCTCAAGTTTCCATTTTCGCAAGCCATCAAGTTTCCGTTGACGCTCGAGCCCGCGCTCTTTGATGGCACCTCTGCTACCAGCTGCCTGGAAATACATAATCCACTGCTTGCCAAGAACAGCCAGCAAGGCTACCAGCAGTGTGGTAAATAGGCTGGTGTAGAGCAGGCTCTGAACGATGACGATGATGGTCGCGGAATGCGGGTTGAGTTGTTGTTGTATTTGAATGATAAACGCAGGGCTGACAGCGGAGAATAGACCGGCCTGGGAGGGCAATTCAGAAAGAGCATTGCATACAATGGAATGAGGGACGCACAAAAATCAGAGCCGTGTCAAGATCCGTGCTATACTTCTCCTTAAACTCCTTGTCGTGTTCATCAGCGAGTTTCATGTACGAGTTCCAGAACACCGTCTTCTTGTCAGTCACGGGTGCTTGCGTCTTGAGCGCTTCAACGGCCTTGTGCAGCCTGAAAGCCAATTAGCCGGAAGTAGACGACATACAAGGTAGGACATACCTCTCTGCTCGCTCCTCCTGACTTTTGGATTGCTCCTCTTGCTTCCTCACCAGGTTATGAAAGCACGACTGGAGTGCAGTGATTAGTCTGCGCAGCCTGTTAGTGCCGGTTTGTGGAGATCTTATGCCCAAAGTCCGCACCTGTCAGTGTCGGATGGAAGAGGTGCAGCAGGCGCTGTGGTCGAACCGTCTGCTGGACAAGTGAGCAACACTGAGGAGGGATGTGCCCCCGACATGTGGAAGGGGAGAGGCAAGGCTGTCCAGTGACGGCATCCACAGCATTTACAGGTGCTTCCCAAGTCCATTTTTAGAGAGGAATCTGCACCCGAGCGGAGTTGGAGTGGAGCGATGTCTGATGTGCACCAGCCGGATTTTCGGTTCCCTACTTTAGGTCAACATCTTGAGCATACAGCATTCGAGAGCTATTAGACGGTAGCTTGATGGGCCAGTTGAATCCTTGTCTTTTTTGAGGATTCCAATCAATAGTGCGGTTGGCCAGAAACGTGGCATGTCTTGCTTTTTCAAGCAATACAGGAAGAATTCGAGGACTTTGTCATTAGGAATTTCCAGACAGTCCTGGTACGAGAAGCCATCGACCCCCATCGCAGTAGTCAGAAAGAAGAAGGAGGATGATGCCACACTGTCAACGTGTCAAATGTGTCACGTGTTAACACAGGAGGAGGAGGAGGAGGATTACCTGCGCGGTCCCAAATTGAAACAGCAGGTAGCCGTACTATGTACATGTGACGCCTACACATACACTACGGATACCCGAAAACCGCCACCGCTTTGAACAGGCCATCACCATCTACTACATACTTCTGGCCCTTCTAGGCAATGCCCATGGGCAGCATCTCCAGCAGAAACCTCGCCGTCGTCAGCCAGGAGTCACGAGGGAGTCCCCTCCCTCATCGCATAACCCACTAGTATGCAAAGTATATAGCCAATAGTGCAGCCGTCTCGCAGTTTTGATTTAAGGGTACGATAGCACAAAGCATCGGATATTATAAGGTACGTCTATCGGTCCCCTCCATGAATAAAATGGGAGGGTGGGATCAGCATCTCCTTCTGCTCGAACACCGTGAACACATCGTACACGAAACGAGCGAGACATTTCGTCACATCTCGGCAGTGCACTATGCTTATCAGGAAGTCGTACGCCGACGCCGTCTGTACCTGCGCTCGGAACTCGGGGCGGAGAGAGAACAGGTCGCGAAGGAAAGAGGCCCTAAAACCGGTGAGAGCAGGATGGCCCGTGCACTGCAAAAATGCATGGCACTCATCCTCGGCCGCAGCCCGACAGATTCGGCACAGTCTAAGCTCACGTTCAGCGTACCGCCAGACGCGGTTGCCATGCCGCAGCCCCTCGACGGCCAGTCTGTGGTCCGATAGCAAGAAACGCGTATACGCGATCCTGTGGGGCGCACTGACCAGTCGGAGATAATGCCGGAAACGAAGGGTGATTGTCGTCAGCTTCCCGCTGTCGTCGACCTCCAGACGGTTCTTCAGGAACTGGGTCTTGAGCAGGGTTGTGATCTCGCTCTGTAGAGTCCCATCGCACCATCGCAAGCCTTCTCAACGTCCTTGATGATACCGTCTATCCCCTCCGCTGATTGAAGCGTGGGGGAGTCGAACGTTACAGGTATGGGAAGCGACGCCAGGACCCAGTGGAGATCGCCGCCCCAGCACGAGTGACCGCGCTCCGCTAAGCGCAGAAACTCGCGGAACGCCGCCCTCGGCAGGTCGATGGCATCCTCGGGTGTCCTAGTAAACCCTTTGGCATATCCCAGGGCCAAAATCGCACGGCGATACCGAATCGGCATGATACCCGTCTCTGTGAAAAGGACAGCCAGCATCAACCGGGGATTGAGGCTGAGCAGACGCCGCAAGTGATGGGTTTGCGGTGTCTCTAGCGTTGCCCCAAGAGTCCGGTCCACGTCCAGCGACACCTCGCATCCGGATATCAGGTGCGGGTCCACGCGAGCCTTGTACAGCAATAAGGCCTCGCGTGGAGGGAGAACTCCCACAAACGACTCCACGGAGAAGGTAGCGTAGGAAACGCTGCGAGCTTTGGACGCCTTGACGGAGTAGTGTTTCGAGAGAATTTGCCGGGTGGTGGAGCTAAACCAGACGCCAACGTACTTGTACTCATGTACCAGCTCAATGGGGACGAGGCCAACATAGATCGTGGGCAGTATGCGCGGCAGCGGGCCAAACAGCATCCATTTCGTCTTGATAACGCTGATTACCAAGTTTTTGCGGCACCAGGCAAAGAACGCATCCACGCGGCGTTGTACACCTTTCAGTAAAAGTTGACGGCCATGGTGTCGAGAAGTGAGGGTGTGTTTGAAGGAGGAGGTAAATGATCAAGCACGACGCGCCCGTCTCCGACAACAGCCTCACCAGCACCCATATCCACACGCATGGTGACGGCAGCATGATCTGACCACCCATGGCCGGAGTCGTTCACCCCGAAGCAGGGACTAGTTATTGTGGGTAAGCAGGAGTTCAACACCATCACGTAGTCGATAACGCTGCTGCCCATAGCTTGGAAGGAGGTGTAGCGGGCGCGGCCATTAACATCGAGGCGCAATCCATTCAAAATAGACATCCGTACGTCCTGGCAGATATTCAGTAGCCAGGTTCCCCGGCCATTACTAGTCGCGTCCTCCGATATACGAGACATTGGGGATCCTTCTGGGGACTTCGCCGCAATCCGACCATTAATATCGCCGAGCCAGTACAGTGGTTTTGCCGGGTTAGACGAAAGAAGTCCTAGCAGGATTGCTTAATCCAGGGCTGTTGAGACACTAATCCAGGATTAAATCACGGATTGCTTAATGCCCATTGTCAGCTTGCACGAGGGATTAAACAGGTTTAAACTGATATTTAATCGAGATTAAACTGATCAAATATCCAGCAAAAATGAGGACCGTGAGGTTCGAACCACTGACCTCCACAGAACAGCATATAATCGAAACATGATAGCAACCAACTGCACCAAGGAACCACAAGCAACATGCATAGTTAAAGTGTGACACAGACAGGAGCCCTTGTGTTAATGCAGCTGAGATTGATCTGCCTTGGCGTTTGAATATAGATGAACTACGCATTGGTCGGATCCACAGATGTTCCGTAATATTGTGCTGATCGCTGGTTATATTGCTTCAGATAAATAGCATGACAAGTGTGCCTGCTCTACCACCCTTTCTCCCTGCATACATTGGATCGTGTAACGGTGTTAGCTGTTGGTGAAAGCAGGATTTCGTATCAGGCATGCCTAACATATCTGCGGGCTCCCTGTTCCCAGCAGTCGTACATGGTCGCATTTTTTGAAACATTCGGAACATGTGCCGATGTTTGGGTTGATTTCTGTATCAGGAATTAGATTTGTATTCAATAATGGTGAACTGTGAATTGCTTCTGTGGGTGATTGAACTGTTCTGTACAGCGAAGAGTAAGCATATGCCTTCGAATAACCTTGGCACTGCCTACACCACAATTTTCAGTATGTATTAGAAGACAAAGGCTTCGCTCCGCGCTTATTGATCTGGCTCACCCGGACCGGCTTAATCTCTGATGATTAATTCTGATTAATTGAACAGGATTCTTCCTGCTTAATCAAATAGGCTTAATCTTTCATTCATCCAAATTAGTTAAGCATACAGTAGAGCCTACATCCTAAAGGCAGTTACCCTCACACTTGTGATATTTCAATTCAAGTTGAATCCTGCTTACACCAGCCCAGCCAGAATAAATATATGTATATGTGGGAGAGGTACTGTATGTTCATTCTCCTGGAACTGTGACTTTGAACCCTGTAACCACCACTCCATCTAGAACGAACAGCGCATAGTCATTTTGTCAGCAGCGTGGTCCAGTGGTAGTCTTCTGTCTGTGAGTTGCGGCGCGCACTCCGAAGGCCTCGTGTTCGAGTCGGGCGGAAGCCTTTTTGGCTTTGATATTTCGCAATTAAACACTGCTTATTGGCCGGTTCAATCCATCGACACTGATTAAGCAATCCGCGGTTTAATCCTGGATTAGTGTCTCAACAGCCCTGGATTAAGCAATCCTCCTAGGGTTACTGTAGACGAGCAGAACATCACCGCCTCCGCGAGTCTGTCTTCCGGTGCCCTGTCCGAGAACTCCCTCCACTGCGACGTCAGAGGAAGGAGATAGGATCCGATTGCGAAGAAGGTTGGAATTCAAACTCACGCCCGGAACTTTAGTGGCTGTGCACGTCAAACGTCACCCCGATGACTAGGGAATACAAAATGGTACATCTCCAAGGTAGTCTCTCTGTGAGTTTGTGTTGTGGAGTCAGATTCTGAATTATTCTCTTTTGCTAAGGTCATGCGTTCGATCCGCGCGGCTGCCCTTTTTTTCGCACCACGCAGTGGGCCTCGCGGCGAGCGTAAGCCCCACGCAGTGGGCCCAGCGGCGAGCGCGAGGCTCCGCGCCAGCGGTCGGGGTCTGGGGTGGAAAACCCCAGCCGTCCGGGCCGGCGCCCGCAACCAAACAAAGATTCTGCCGTGCAAGAAAATTTATTACAAAATTCAACTAGGTATCGAAATTTTTGAACGGCTCCACACAAACCCACAGACAATTGCCAGCCACGGCGAGCAGAAGCTCCACACAGTGGGGCTCTGCACCAAGTCGACGGGGCTGCCAATTGTACTGTGGGTAAGTGGAGCCGTGAAAAAGTTGAGCAAAAAAAATCAGACATTACGTGAAAAGAGGCCCCGCGCCAGCAGAAAAGGCAGCGCCAGCGAAAAGGCCCCGCGCCAGCGGACAGGGCAGCGCCAGCGAAGAGGAGGGGGCCGGGGGGAAGCCATTCCCCCAGAGCACAGCCACAACGTGATGTCACGCGTGACGAAAGTTCCGGGCGTGTGTTTTGCCTCCATCTCGCCAAAAGCATTAGAGATGTTGGACAATTGGGTCCAGCTTTTCTTGTGCGTGCAGTTTGTACTGCAAGCTGAACACATTTACTTATTGGTGGCATTAGGAAGCGCTTCGAAGTGGTGGGTAAATTAACAGGTACAAATGCTGCGTAGTTTACAAGATTTCGCCCTGTTGAATGCCGCGTGCAATTTCCAATGCCCTCACCCAAACCAGCCTGCGTACATTCATGCTCTGAGAGAATAAATCGACTGATGCGTTGAGGTGCTCGTCGAGAAGCTGTAGTTGCGCCGGTGTGAATGGACAGCCGGGAGGGTCGCAAAGAACCTCCGAGAGATTTGCCGGAGTGCTTGCCGAGGCAAAGGGATCGTTGGTGGCGTGTTGGTGAGGATTATGTTCAAAGAGGTGAGCGATAAGCTCAGGCTCGTTATTTACCTCCCAATCGATGCCATACTCATTAATGTCCTCGATCTCCTCCTCCGCCGGTGTCAAAAATGACGAGATGCCGCGCGGCCCCTTACGAAGCATACCAAAGAGAAACAGGTCTCGCGGGCTGGGTTCACGCTGGCGACGAACAGTGAGCTGATTCGAGTTCCATGCCTCTGCCCAGTCTTGTGCATCATGATTGACAGACGCGAGGAAAAGGTGGTGAAGGAGCCAGATATGGCCCGGGCGAGTGGGATTGAGACCATGGTTGGTCTCAAGATCGAGGAAAAATACTTTCCATTTTCTGCCAAATCCATGGGTGACGTCATACCAAAGACGTTCGATGCGAGTGTTATGAACACTTCTAAGGGTACGTGAGTTCCGACCATCGAATTGGAGAGAAAAACATTACCGCCCCCAGATAAACGACCCCCAGCCAGTCCCACTGGTCTCGGGAAGAGGGAGAAATGGGGGGGTGTAGGTGGTTTTCCAGCTTCTCCAGCTTCCCTGGGCTGTAGTACGTGAGCAATGGGCGAAATATGGCACACCGGTCCGATCGCCGAAAAGGGCATGATATTCCGGCTCTTCCGGCCGACCACCTCTTGCTGTGGAGGATCCGCTGCTCTCGGGCTTGACGCTTCGCGGTAACCTGAAGATATCAGAGATATGTCAATATTGCCCGTGTCAAATGAGTCCATCCGAAAACCTTTTTTCTCCATTCCTCAGCCTTCTCAGGCTTACCGTTCTCAATGCGCCTTTTGAGAACCTCGATCTGCGTTGTTAATTTGGTAATTTCCTGTAAAAAAAAAATCAGCTGGGAAGACATGTCACCAGCACTTACTGTCGCCAAATCGATTTCCACACCCTTTTCGTCAAATGGGATCTAGGAAAGTTCCCATATCGAACATCATAGAACGCGACGGTTTCACATACTGTATGTTTTCGTTCAAATAAACACCGGGTGTGACGCGTGACCCGGTTGAACCAATTCGACATTTCGACACCAGCCAAAAATTTGCGTGACCGCCCGGAAAATTTCGTTATTCCAGAGGAAATTTTTTCATTTTTGGCTCCTTTTGTGCCCATGTCACGCCCAGGAAATTGGACAAACGCCTCCGTGACCCGTGACCCATGCCAGATTTCGCTATCGACACCGGGGTCCGTGACGCGTGACTGTTGATTTGAACGAAAAAATACAGTACATCGGTGCCGGTGAGGACCAAAACAATTGTTTTCTTGCCAATTCTACCGTCCACAACAATTTGCGAGAGACTGGAGATATGTGAGATGACTGCATCATGGTGTGTGCGGAACGAACGACGCACTGCTTTTGTAGGTACTGGTGAGTATCCTTCGCAGATTAAAGTAAGAACTGAAGGACGTGGGAGGACGAGCGACCTTACTCGATCATCTATAGCGTGACATTGACTAAATTTTCGTCAGGCGTCGCCCGCAAGATACAGACGCGTTGCCCGCAAGATAAAGTCGCCCGCAAAACTTTTTTTCACACTTCGGCGGGACATGTTAGAGTACCTGTTTATAAATGTATGCCAACCACTAAATTACAAATAAAGCCCGTAGGCAAGATGGAAAGGAGTGCGAGTGACCAAATCCACGCGTTGAAAGAATATAAATGCTGAAATGCGAGTTCAACCCTGTTGAGAAGACCCTAGATGGAGAGTAAATGACGCAAGTGACACATGCACATGAATACACCTCGGCTTTGCACTAAACTGAAGGTACGCGATGTCTTACCGGAAATAAACTATAGGATAAATATATATGTTCATTCGCTTGAGGCTTAAATGTCTTTTGCTTCGTTGTTGGAACCGCCTGAAGCATGGTTCTTCTGATAAGTTGAGGCTACATATTCTGGTGAAGGCAAATTGGCGTAATGAGATGAATTAAAAGCAACAAGCTCCGAGTGCTACAACAACAGATCAACAGTCTTCCCTATTTGAAATAAATCTAGCCCGCCATGTGAGGCGTGAAATATCTTGCAAGTACAATCACAGGAAAGCATGCTATGCACCTAATTTTGTTGACATCCCGCTGTTCGGCGATCTCGGAGATGTTCAATTTTGCGTAATTATGGCTTCCGAACAAGAAAGTGTACCACCTATTTGAAGGGCTTCAACATACACCTGAAGCGAGCCACATTCCTGGTGTGCGTGCGCCGGTAGAGGTGCGTCGCCACGCAGGCTCTATATGAATACCAGAGGCAGAGGGAGAGGCCTCGCAATTTCCGACGTGATGTTTGCTGAATAACTTCTTCAACGCATGTTGGGAAGCCGCAACATGACGCTCCTTACTTTGGCAGCCAGAACGTCGACCCACACTCATCAGGATTGGGTCGTCTAGCGAAGTTGGCTCCCATCACCATCGAACCTCTGAATGGCAGTGAATGTCAACTCCAATTTCATCGGTTATTGGACACAACATATTGATGAACATCCCGATAATGTCCAATGAGGGGCTTTCAGACCCCTGAGGAGGGCCTCAGAAGAAAAAAAAAATCAAAGAGATAGTTTTGTTCAGAATTGCCCTGGCTATGTCCCCAGAGGGTCGGACTCGAGAAAAGGATTGGAACGATTTCGGCCCCATGCCGCCCAATATATCACTGTGGAGAGAAGTCGCAGTCGGATCAAGTGGCCAAAGGCACTTGGTCTGAGTGTTATAAACCACTCAGACTGACTGAAACAACACCCTTGGAACGACTGCATGAACCCACTTGTATTTCGGCCATTTCGGCAGTCGGTCCAAGGGTATAGTCGCAGTCGATCTGAGTGTGCGCGGGCAATCGATTTTAGGGTTTCGTGGCAGCTATCCACCCGAGG
Source organism: Mycena leptocephala (assembly GCA_029378395.1). NCBI lineage: Eukaryota > Fungi > Basidiomycota > Agaricomycetes > Agaricales > Mycenaceae > Mycena > Mycena leptocephala. The sequence goes on from JARJLF010000418.1 coordinate 158,268, forward strand.
TATCGCGCACTGCCATCAGTATCGAGCATTCTCGACTCAAGCCCTGAAGACCAATTGATTACAGTCGTTTTGTCCAATGGTCTGGTAAGTTCAACTTTACGTCTGAGTTCAGTACTGATTAACATATGCTCAGTGGATTACGTTTGATCGAAAAACGTGACTTTCGCGATTTACTGCTAATGCTAAGGTAGGGCTCACTCATAAGCAACCCACCTCACGTGATGTCCAAATCGGGAAGATGGGCTTTCTGGCACCTTTTTGCCTAAATTGCAGTCCATTAGCACACAATATCACAATTTTTGATACGAAGAACTCTTTATATGGTATTCAATGGTGCATCAAAAAAGATTTGGCCCATATCTGTATATTGTTGATGAGTTGAAACTGGATTACTGTACTTTTTCGTTCAATTCGTCACGACCCCAAACTTTTCGCGGCCAAAAAAATGCGGATAAATCGAGAAAAAATTATTGCCGCAATAAAAAGGGTCGGGCGTGACGCGTGACTGACGAATTGAATGTAATAGTACAGTACTACCAAATTCTCGGTATTTCGTTTTCAGTCATCTCAATACTGCACCAAAAATTACGGGGAGCCAGATTATGAGTTAAGAATTGCTACAACAGATCTTCGTATTTATTTTATACCAGATGAGGCCACCGTGGTTGTAAATTGCTCATCTATAGCCATCAAAGGGTCATCTTCCCGATTTGGACATCACGTGAGGTGGGTTGCTTATGAGTGAGCCCTACCTTACGCGAGTCATTAGGGTGTTTCAGAATTAGAATTTGGGGCTCAAATTACGCCCCAACTCGTGCCCCAACTTTCATCAAGTTGAGGCACAAGTTGGGGCACGAAATCGGAGTTGGATGTCAAGTCGTGCATAAGAGCTCGACTTGACATCCAACTTGTGCCCCAACTTGATGCCCCAACTCGGTGCCTCAACTTCGGCTAATCTGGTTCTCGGCTTGCATCGCATCTTTTCGTGGTACGCGGCCTCGACCTTGCCTCAACTTCGAAGTTGCAAGAGAAAAAACTTGCTTAGGTGTTTCACGATTAACTCCCCAACTTTTGCTTCAACTTAGGTCAAGTTGAGGTCAAGTTGGGGTCGGAGTTAGGGCACAAGTTGGGCTCAAAGTTTCAATTATGAAACACCCTATTGCAAGACGGAGATATTCCACACTGGGCAAAGCTTCGGACTCTGATTGTGGAGTCTTCGCTCAAGTACTATAATAAGGTTAAGATTGACCTCAAAGTGAGTCTGCTTCACTCCAAATCTTCTGATTCTAGGACTGAATTTACCATAGACTCGCTTGGGAAATTTCTTTCACTGTTGATATTTTCTCAAAAAGGCAAATGCTGGTTGAATTGAGTCATTTGTGGCCGATTCTTGACCTAAATGTGAATTCCTGGCAAAACTGAATGTGGGAAGCTCATTTTGAAATTTGGGGTATACAGATTACCCAAATATGTCCAAAGTCGATTGTCATCGCGCTTCAAGATGGAAATATATTACTCAGCGTGAGTTAGTTTGCGGGGGCCAGATTAATTCTACAATCGCCTTCACCGAGCTCTGTGAATGAAAAGTGCCTCCCACTCCGAGTCTTTCCCTTGGGGAACTCCGGAATTTTCTCCACCGCTCCGGGGGATGGTGATCTGTCAGTGTATACCCAGTGTCGCGCTAACATGTCACAGTTATTGAACGGCCCAATCTGAAGAGAGGGACACCACTGTACCTCGGGGATGCTGTTTCATACGATTACCACTCTTGTGCTTTGAATGGGAACCTACACCGGTCTGGTTGCTCTCTTCATCCGTCCACTCGTCGTCTGCAGGATCTGCTCTACCAAACACGGCGGTTTCCGCCTCGGTCCAGTTGTTCTCCGGAGTCTGACCGATGAATGGAAGGGGGGTGGGAAAAGCCTGAATCTCCTCGATATTATGATGCAGTGGGACCGGCTGTGAATGGGCACTCAAACCTACCGCCGCGTCACCTGTGTTGCTGGTGTGTCCGGGGGCTGGAGGCGGAGCAGGATCCAAGCTCGTTTTCTCAATCTGATCTCGAGGATGAGAGACTTCCGGCGGATACTCGAGCTGTAGACCATCCCATTCCGGAGAGGGAGGTGGAGAGGTTGTGTAGATTTGGTCCGTCACTCCCGGTGGATACTCGAGGTTTAGGCTATTCCATTCTGGAGAGGACGCCGGAGCCACCTCCAGACGGGTGTTCGCATCGGATCTCCGCTTTGGGACGATGTTGGTGCAAGGACATTTCAAATAAAGAGTTCTCACGCAGTCACTTTGTGGGCCACATTGATATTGGTACTCATTGGAGTGACCAGCAAGAAATCCAAGATTGACGTCGGCATGCGCAAGTGGGTGGCAAACCGCTCAGGTATACTGTGCAGCGGGATGTAGTCATAGTTAAGACAGTTGTCTCTGGAGATGCTGGCGCTGCTTCTCTGGAGTCGATCGGCCAGACTGTGCACTGGCGACGGTGCATCCATAAGGAACACTCAGCTGGTGGGGGATGCTGTGACGTGGCAGGGCGAAGGTGTGTATAAATAGAGCTGATGGACCTGTCCACGTCCTTAGGTCAGCACATGTGATGTGATCCGCTTGACGTATTCAAGGTTTAAACAAGCGCCCAAGTATCATGGCCTGGGAAGTGGAGGAAGTGCTGCCCAAATATGTCATCTGATGGGAAATACACACATGACCAAATCAAGCCATCATTTGAGGTTTGAACAAGTGCTGGGGTCTAATTCAAACATACCCTCTGAGTTTTTCTGTATCCTCTGTTTATAAGAAACTGGGGACTATTCCCTCACAGTGTCACTAGGGCTTTAACACAGCTACAATGCCCATCACAACACATCTATGCCCTCACCCAGAATGAGCGCAGGCAGTTGCAAATTCGGGGATGTTAAGGAGAGCAATTGACTCGACATGACACGTAAGCCGTCGGAACCTGGTCTCCATGGATCATCGCTTATTCGAAGCGAAACGTAATAGACAGGATGGCAAAAGCCGCACGGGCCGCATGCGGCTTCATGCGGCTTTGCGCATTGTGCAAAGCCGCATCGGCAAAATTGTTTTGGGCGGGCTTCAACGCCATATTTCGAATATAATACATGCAATTGAGGTATCTCGTAGTGTCTGTGTAAGGTGACTTAGTGACAGTCGCAAAAGCGGTCAAGAACGGCATGGTGGTGAAGACTTGGGCAGTGATGCCGTGAAAGTACACCATTTCCACGCTTACGAATTCCACAGTCCTAGGTTTCGGCTCTGAAAACATACTTAGGGTAGAATAGTGCTATTCAACGGATAAAGACAAAAATTCTGCGCGGCTTTGCACAATGGCCAAAAGCCGCATGCGGCTCATGCGCATCTGTTTAATTTGGCACGGCTGATACAGGCGTAACATAATGTAATTGTAATTTAAACTGTATTAATCGTATTTACAGCTAATTGCAGTACCGAAGGCGCGGATCAGAAATCTGACTCTATTGGGATGTTTTCAAAGAATTCCCGGTATCTTGGTGAGTTCTACACCGATTCACCTGAAACCTAGATAGAAATACTCAGCTAATTCGTGCACAATCAGTGATAGAAAGAAAGTTGCAAAAATATTATATTCAGTGACATTGCTTGAAGGGACCATTTAGTGGATAAATACAGTTGACAGGCATCTAGCACATCCAAATGATGTAGAATTTTGTCAGAAAAGGTTTTCATACATTTCGAAAGATATGATAGAGTCAGATTTCCAAAGAGTTCTGCAGTTGGGCTCAAATATCACATTGTTTGCTGATTGCAGTATATTACCCTTGGCTCGATGTCATTACAAGCATGATACACTAAGATATTGAAGATTCAGACTCTATCATACCTTTCAAAACCAATAGAAGTCATCTCTCACAAAAATCTAGGGCAATTGAACATGCCTAGATACCGGCAGATTGACCCCAAAAATGACCCCCCAAACCCAGCTCACCAACTATATGATATTTTGCAACTTTCTTTCTATCACTAATTTCACACGAATTAGCTGAGTATTTCTATCTAGGTTTCAGGTGAATTGGTGTAGAATTCACTCAGATACCGGGAATTCTTTGAAAACATCCCAAAACAGCAGATTTCTGATCCGTGCCTTCGGTACTGCAATTAGCTGTAACCACAATTTAATCAATTACATTTGATTAAATTCCAAATACGTCAATATGACTCTAGATCCATCCATTTACCCACAAAGTAGCTCAAGTCACCCTCTTATAAAATCAAGCTTGTCGACGTCCCATAAAAAGATTGGCGCATCCATACTCACGCCGGCTTAATTGGTGTTTCGACGCAGTGCATTTGCCCTTCTCAGCTGACCATCTCGCAGTTCGATCCGCAGCTACACGTAGTTTCTTGCCGTGAATTTCCACCTGTGCCGCAGTTGCGTTACAGCTGCGCCCACGCAACGCTCCGACCACTTTCCGAGGATAAATAGGACGCTGTCTCTGCCATTCGAGTGGGCATTCCTTCCGCTACTCCCCCATTCCGCAATTCACTGGCCCCAACTGCTCGGTTCTTCTGGGTCCCTCTTGAATTGTGAACTGTGAACTGGCGTCAACCAATCTCATTCCTGACCAATCAACTTTGTTCTGCAATCGACTGGAGCGCAGACCTTCAAATAGACCCAGAATTGAAGAATCAATGTCAATCCTGCCCCTTAATCTTCTGAAATTTTACAGGCTCATTTTCGGACAGAATCTTGGCGCTCATTGAGCAGGAAACTATTCTATGTTTCTTTGTCAATGTCTTGGGTCAATAGATTGTCTGATATCGTCTTAAACTTCTTGCGACCGTCGTTCACAGGATTTGTGTTTGATTTGACATCTCTGCGATATACCACACCTTCCACTCCATTGCCGTTGCACTCCATTGAGACTTGATTCCAACCTTCATTGTCTGTTCATTCTGTTCTTCCCTCCCATCCTAATTTCGGTTGTAAGTAAAGGATTTCATGGTTCACGGCAGGTTCCGAACCTGCCGGACCGACAGGGGGGTGCGTGATGCGTGACTTTCGATTTGAACAAAATAATACAGTATCCTTACTTGATATAGAATATTGCTGGCCTCTCCTCTCGGATCGACACCTTGTGCTCAATAGACCGCGGCGCTTTAGGCGCACTGGAGTAGCCCGCGGAGGCAGTGTAATGTCTTGTGACAGCGGAGTGACAGACAATCGGGCCTTCCTCTTTCACCGACCACGACACTCCGCTGCCCTCACTGGACTTCCTGATCCCAACTGCAGACTGCAGCTCTCAAGATTGTCTTCAAAGCAATTTTCTTTTCAAAGATCCTCCTCGTCCCCTCCTCCTCCCAAAATCGCGATGATATCACAGTCTTTGACACTCATGGCATAGTTTTCTACTGCTCCTCTGCACCACTTCGGACTTCGATATCATGGGTCCTCTGTGCTTACCCCTCTTCATCACGGAATTTCTGCCACCCGTTAAGGCCTCCTACGTCATTTTTTCCTGGGTCAATTCCGCTAGAGCTTGTGCTCCGAGTCTTCCCATCTGGGTCATCTCCATAAAACCCGGTCCGCGATGCGCTGAAATGCATGGGCTTGATACCCTCGTATTTTCCTCGTGTGCGATGCGTAAACTTCCTTGGTTTGAATCCCCTCGCATACGCCGGGTCCTATTGAACCCATTCCGCGATGCGTAAAAATCCACGCGTTAGATACCCTCGTATTCGCCTCGTGTGCGATGCGTAAATTTCCTTGGTTTGAATGCCCTCGTACTCGCCGGGTCCTATCCAACCCGTTCCGCGATGCGTTAAAATCCACGGGTTAGATACCCTCGTATTCGCCTCGTGTGCGATGCGTAAATTTCCTTGGTTTGAATGACCTCGTATTCGCCGGGTCCTATCCAACCCGTTCCGCGATGCGTAAAAATCCACGAGTCTATATACTCGCTAGCGCCTATCGCGCCCGTCTTCCGAGTTTATATACTCGCTAGCGCCTATTGCGCCCGTCTTCCGATTCCATACTTGCAAGCGTCTATGGCGCCACTTGATCCCCCGGAGCTTTGTATACTTGGTAGCTCATATGGCACTCTTTCTTCCATCAAACTGTACTCGCTAGGGCCAATCGTGATTGCCCTCGTATTTACTGGGTATTATGCGACCTATTCCGCGACGTGCCAAAATCAGCCCATTGGATACCCTCGTGTCGCCTCGTGTGCACTACTTTGCTTTCAGTGCCCTCGTATCTGCCGGGCATTACGCACCCATTCCGTGGTGAACTCGCCGGGTAATGTGCAACCTGTTCTGATGCGTAAAGATTTACGGTTTGAATACCTCCGCATCCACCTACTCTACAATGCGTAAGCCTTGGGTTCAACTCGGCACCCGCTAGATCATCTACGCTCCCGATGGATGCATACCGAACCTTGCGTTCTATTTCCCTCGTCTTTGCCAGGTCACCTGGAACTGTAGCTTCTATCTGTTCAAGGGTTTTGAATTCCCTCGTCCTCGCTGGGTCAATTGCATTGTAACTCTTTCCGTGATGCATAAACCACCTCGGGTTCAATCCCCTCGTATCCGCCAGGCCACTTCTAACCTACCTGCTCTGTGAGGCCTAATATCTTCGGGATTGATTCCCTCTTGTTCGTCAGGACTTCCCATTCTACGACAGAAATTCCCTTGGCCAGCATCCGAGGAGCCTGTCCATGAATATTAGCCCCATGGTTTCGAGTCCAACGGTCCATATACAATCCGTTATACACTTATTTCCGATTTTATTCCGCCCTCATCAGCAATTTTCACGCACTATTACAAATGTTCCACTACACTCGATTCCCTGCACTCAGGAACACCCCGCGAGCCTCTGGGTTGCCGTGCTTTCCCCTCAGACTTATCCGGACTGCCTAGGAACCGCTTTACAATTACGACATATCCTGCCCATTCATCTCGTTATTTTGCGACCCGCAGGTAACAGATCTCTATCTGGCACATTCCAGTTCGCGTAGCAGTCACGTGTTTGGTTCGTTTTGTTCAGCCGAAAGGCTTTCGGATATTCAGAAAAGTCGAGTTGACTGCAGGTAAACGATAAAACTCTACTATAAGTACGGTACATTGTAATACATTCACTACATTTTGACGGCCCCTCGGCCGACTTGATCGATGTCGGCTGAGGTTGGCCGAGGTTGGCCGAGGGGGCTAGACCGGGTTGGCCGAGGGGAAGTTGGCCGATGTCGGTTGAGGTTGGCCGAGGTTATCTCGACCAGGTTGGGCGAGCCCCTGATCTCTGTCCCAGCGCCTCCAGCATCCCTGGCGCCAGCTGGCCTTCCCACAGAGTGTGGGAGCCAAAGTAGTTTGCCGATGGGCTGTGTAACTGATGTCGCGTAGTATGGCCAAATCAGGCCATAAATCCGAGATGCCGCTCGGCGCTGGTGGACTGGGGGGAAAAAGAGCTTGAGGGAATGCCTCGAGTTGTGGGGCTTAAAATATTAGTAGATCCATATCAGTGGATAATCCTGATGAACCCTTGCAGAGAGGTGGATTGGATTATGCTATGTTGCAAACAGTGGGAGTCGCTTTCGGCGTTATGTCTCAATTTGGAGGGCCCTTCACGATCAGTAGATCGCCCGTTACTAATAGTAACGGTTTAGTGAGGAGCGACCTAAAATTGAGGTCGACCAAAGGTTAACCAACCTTAGACCAACCTCGACCGACTAGGCCGAGCCAAGGAGTTGGCCGAGGTTGGTCGAGGGCCTCGGCCAAGTGGTTGGCCGAGGCGGCCTTAAAATGTAGTGATTCCAAAAATGGACTACATTAATATTTTCAAGATAATATGTCTTGTATGCCGGTGCCCGACCTACGAAAAGGGGTGAACTTGCCTATTCCTAACACAATACGAATCAATCCTGTTGTGGCCGCTCAGGGTTACACTTTGCTTTTTAAATTGGTTTGTACTTTATACAACCACAGAAATCTTTCCAACTCAACGGGATATCAACTCCAAAGTTGTAGTGTTGGTAGTGTCGATATTGAGGCCTTTTTGAATTTTCCCCAGTGTTGGGCCAGCCCTTCAAGTTGAACTCGCAACTGAATGGCAATACTATAGTCCGTTGTTTAACGAACATTTTGGTAAGAAAATCAACCTCGTGTGTCAAGATTCATTCTGCGCGCACACGAGTATATTCTGGTCAGGTTTCTCTCTGAACCCTTGTTATATTTTCCTCGAAACAGAGAGACTCACGCGCAACTCACAGGCCATACCTTGTCTAACTGTAATTAGGGCTAAGCCCGTCCGAATTATTTTCAAGAAGCAGCACCGTAGCGCGCACAGTAGTATCGCGAGGCTGATAGGGGCTTTTCGATCTACTTCAGCCCATTGCTCTCCGGCTCTGCTTGGGCTTTGCGAGGTCCACATCCTGGACTTCCATGTGACGGAAGCATGAGTAGACGGGTTCCGGCACACGAGAGGTTTGGGAGAATCGACCACTGTGACTTTTTTAAGTAGTGGATTGACCGAAGAATCGTAACTACGGGTACAGGCTTTTATACGAAACCAGGGGGTGGCGGTGCTAATAATGGTGGCATCAAATATCGGGCCGCCACAAGTGGAAACTGAGGTGAACGGGTGTGTGTGTCGACTATCCACGGGATACGCGTCGAATCGTGAACTAGAGAAATAAACGAGATGTTAGGAGGGAGTGTATACGGAGGAAAGGAAAAGGACAGAAATTGATGGGGGCGTCACGAAGTGACGATCACGTTCGTTACATACGCCCTCCAGTTCGACCCCCAACACGACGATCTCACCAGTCTTCTTCGTACTTTCCCTCCTCGCCTTCGTAATCGGGATGCTCTTCGTAAAATTCGTTATCCTGGTCCTTTTCTTCCCAGGTAGGACAATCCCGTGCAATGTAACCGGGACCTTCAGCGTAGGAATCACGGATACGGCTCCCTAACAGGAGTCTCTTCACTGTAAAGCTAGTTTCCCCCTGGAGCTCAAACAGGCGCACCGTGAAGCTATGCTCAATGAGCTTCGCAGCAGCTTGGAGGCCAGCAGGTCCAGCTCCAACGACCGCGACACGCCGAATAGCGTGATGGACGGCGGTCCAGAGTGGTTCAGGCGTCTCGAATACTTCTTCAGATTGGGTCGATACTGAAATAACAAAAGAAAGCAGAACCAGAGAGACCTTCAGAAACGCCATGGTCAGGGCCTGATACTAAACATGTGAGGTACTTACGAGCATCAAGTTCGTGGCGTCTGTCTATGATAAATGGCTTCATTCGCCAATCCCCTTAATGTTGCTATCATCCCTTGATGTATGACGTCATATCACGTCCCTTAACGTCCCCAATTGCTGGTAGTGACCGGGGGCCTCCCAATTGCCTGTTCTGTGCTGACAGGTCGTGGTTACCCCCTTTTGGTCTTATCCCCGAATAGATTTCTGTATGCTCGTCGAGTTCCTCGTTGTCTTTATGTAAAGTTATGTAGTGGTTTTCAGGTCCTTTATTCATCCTATATATATCTTGTTTACTCAATGCTTCGAACTCTGGGACTCACTGACGTGCTCATTTCTGCTGGAACTATACTGTAGGATCCAAGTCTTCAAGAGTGTTCTGGTTACCTCCACACGGTTCTTCTGGTTAGCGAAAAAAACTCTCTTCAAGTTCGAGACTTTGGCTGGCGACTGCTCAAGAGTTCTTGGTGCTGATTACGCTCTGATTTGGACATCGGACCACGGGGAGAATGATGCCGTCAGCCTACCTGTGTGCCAGGAACTTTTCACCAAACGCCGGGGAGACACCTTTTTCATCGCGGGTGAATTGTGAGGTGATAGCCAGCGCAATTCTAAGCACAACTGTCTCTTCCGATTTTCTGGGGGGTGCGTTCATCGTTAAGCCTGTGCCTTTGAAGTTCTTCATTATCTATAAAGGCGATGCCGGTCGCATGGTTCTGAAGCCCGAAGTTCTGGATCTTCTCTATGAACATCCCGAATTTGCTATGTACTGAGGCCTAATCGGAGCATGGCATAAGTTAAGAACCTAGCATGATCACTCTGTCAATGGACATCAGTAAAGGAGTTTTCAAGTCATTGCCTTGAAATCGACCTCGGCTTGCGTGACTAGTAAATTAAACGGTTGCTGGGCCACTTTTGTGGGGCAGCTAGTCTGTCAAGGGACGTCAGTAGAATAGGTTTTAAGTCATTGCGTGACATTGACCTCAGTTTGAATGGCTGGTGAATTAAATGGTCTGCTGGGCCACATTTTCGAGGCAGCTAGTGGGAGTGAACATTCAGAACTTGCTGCAAGAAGTCAACCTGAATAGTTTCCAGCTGTTTGACATGGACGTCCTCGCTATCTGGTGAGACCTCGCATCCGTGGATGAGGTGACAGTCGACACGAGCCATGTACAAATCTTTGAACTGTTTGGGTGTCAGGCGGCCAGCGGAATCTTCGATTCCCATGATACGATGCGCGCAGTACCTCGCTGTACTCGCTTTTGCCTTGTAGTGGTCCTCGAACATATTTCTTGTACTTGTGTTGAAGTTCATACAACATATTTTTCCTCAACTTTAATAGCGAGAATATTCGCTCCGATACGGAACTGGAGGCTGGCGGTCGGTGCGGGTCCAAATATCATAATGATAGTCTTAATCTTGTTGACTATGATGAAGTTCTTGGAGCACCAGACTTCGAGAGTGTTTAGGCGACGTTGTAGGCCCGCGGCCGAGAGGGAGATGAGCAAAATGTCATCTGCCTGCGCCAGAATCGCGATTCGAACGTTGGAAAGAATAGGGTCGTCATGGTCGTCCAGTAAGACGAGATCTGCCATGAAAAGATTCCATAGAACAGGAGATGCCGGGTCGCCAGTGAGGAGTCCAATCGAGTTCTGGTCGCCATGTCGAACATAGTATTCCATGCGTTCGTACAGCATGCGGAGCCAGTCGAAGATCACACCTCCCATCCCCATGCGAATGAGTTTCAGCCATAAAGTTGGATGGTCTGTTGAAGGGAAGGCATTTGTGGCGTCCACCGCCGCAACGTAGACGGTGAAACCGTTGGCACGTGCCCACTCCTTGATACATCGTAAGATGAAGGGGTTGTTGTTCGCTCTGTATCCTTCCCGGAAGCCATTTTGATAGTCTGGAATGAGCCCATGCGCAATTGCCCAGTTGGTGATTCGTTTATGGATGAGTAGGGTCAAGAGTTTAAGCACACAGCTCTCCAGTGCGATGATTCTATAGCTGTCAGGATCAGAGTTCAGCTTCCCCTTCTTCAGACGACCAATTATGGCGGATCTGAACCACACGGAAGGCCCATCCGTCGACGAATGCATTCGTTGCATAGATAGGCAAGGGCATCGTTCGGGATTTCAAGGATTTCGCCATAGAGAATGGCATCTTCGCCGGTAGCACTGTCAAGGCCATGCTTGCGGATATGATCTTTCACCTCCGCGATGTCGTCCTCGGTCCACTCGATCGAGAAGAAGCCTTCGGCTGAGGAATCGACTGTAGTTTGCGGGATCATTCCAGCTAGAAATCGATTGAACTTGTCTTGCGTTGAATCAAACTCGGCCGGGATGGTAGGTGTACAGCCCCTCTGAACGTAGTAATTTATCACGTGGTCTGCTGGCAGTCTAGTCTCGAGAAAGTCTTTTCCACCAAAACACCATTCCGACCAAATCCCTGTGCAGGGTCGTGGTTTCCAGGTCTGTGTACCTGGCCCACATATTCCAGTTTACCCCAAAACATCTATTTTGCTTGAGAATGTGGGATTTGTAAAAAGTGTTGCAAGGACCGGGGCTTAACTGTAGTATCATGGCACACTTTTTTTCCAAAATGCCAGCCATTTGAATGCACCAGGTCATGCTTTTCAAAGTGCCAGCCCTTTGAATGGACCTCTATTGTGTCAGGTCATGCTTTTCAAAATGGCAGCCATTTGAATGCACCTCCATTGTGCCAGGTCATGCTTTTCAAAATGCCTGCCATTTGAACACACCTCTATTGTGTCAGGTCATGCTTTTCAAAAGGCCAGCCCTTTGAATACACCTCTATTGCATCAGGTCATGCTTTTCAAAATGCAGCCCTTTGAATGCACTCTATTGCGTCAGGTCATGCTGTTCAAATGCCAGCCCTTTCAATGCACCTCTATTGTGCCAGGTCATGCTTTTCAAAATGCCAGCCATTTGAATGCAGCTCTATTGCATCAGGTCATGCTTTTCAAAATGGCAGCCATTTGAATGCACCTCTATTGCACCAGGTCATGCTTTTCAAAATGGCAGCCATTTGAATGCACCTCTATTGCACCAGGCCATGCTTTTCAAAATGCCAGCTCTTTGAATGCACCTCTATTGCGTCAGGTCATGCTTTCAAAATGCCAGCCCTTTGAATGCACCTCTATTGCGTGTCAGGCTTTTCAAAATGCCAGCCCTTTGAATGCACCTTTATTGTGTGAGGTCACACTTCTCAAAATGGCAGCCATTTGAAATTGAATGCATCTCTATTGCATCTGGTCATGCTTTTCAAAATGCCCGCCATTTGAATGCACCTCTATTGCGCCAGGTCATGCTTTTCAAATTCAAAATGTCAGTCATTTGAATGCACCTCTATTGCATCCGGTCATACTTTTCAAAATGCCAGCCATTTGAAATTGAATGCATCTCTATTGTGTCAGGTCATGCTTTTCAACAAGCTTGCCATTTCAATGCACCTCTATTGCGTCAGGTCAGGCTTTTCAAAATCCCTGCCATTTGAATGCACCTCTATTGCACCAGGTCACGCTTTTCAAAATGCCAGCCATTTGAATGCACCTCTATTGCATCAGGTCAGGCTTTTCAAAATGCCTGCCATTTGAACCAAGAACTGAGCATGAAGAACAGGTCTGTGATCTGAAGATCGCTCACCTCTTGGTTCAAATGGCAGGCATTGTGAAAAGCATGACCTGACACAATGGAGATGCATTCAATTTCAAATGGTTGCCATTTTGAAAAGCATGACCTGATGCAATAGAGCTGCATGCAAATGGCTGGCATTTTGAAAAGGAGTGCAATAGACCTGCATTCAAATGGCTGGCATAGAGGTGCATTCAAATGGCTGCCATTTTGAAAAGGGTGACCTGGCAAAATAGAGGTGCATTCAAATGGCGAGCATTTTGAAAAGCATGACCTGAGTCGGTCAGGGACAGGGTACAAAAAGCATGAGCTCGTAGAAGTTGATTAGAGTTTTGTAAGATGACCACATAAAAATAAACCAACGTTGAACTATGTTTGGTGCTCCTATGGATGTTCTGTGTTCAATGTGATCCGGCGTGCTTGTGTGAAGCGCAGTGAATGACAAATTAATGAATATTAAGACTTCTGCGGTCAGACCCACTAGTAACCATATGAATCACTGACCTGTTAACTGACGCTGATTTTACTATCTGATCGGCTTCCGTCAATATAGTGAGGATGAGGGAAATATTTGAGGAATGGAGGTCATTCGAGTGAAGTATATGTACGACAATTCCCATTCCAACGCCTGGTGCTTGGCCTGCCTCGACATGGTCATCGGGAGGCTACAGAATGACGAGGTCATTGCGGTTGCAAATGGGATCATAAGTTGTAGGTTGTAGGTTAAAATGCCTTGATCCATTGTGAGGCATGAGGTTCAAAATGCCATTGTGGGGCATGGGGGTCAAAGTGCCATTGTGAGGCACGAGGTTCAGAATAGGTCCCTTGTCCCTCTGAAGGACAGCAGAAATATAATTTTTACCTTTGCTCGTGGGTCATTCAAATCCAGAATGCAGGTCTATTCAAACCTTAAATACATCAAGTGCTCCCTTATCCCTGCTGAACCTGCCCAAAATATATTGTAATGCACCGAATGGAGCATGGGGTTCAAAATGCCATTGTGAGGCACGGGGTTCAGAATAGGTCCCTGTCCCTCTGGAGGACAACCAAAAAATACATTTTTTGTCCTTGTTCGTGGGGCGTTCAAATCCGTAATGCAGGTCTATTCAAACCTTAAATATACATCAAGTGCTCCCTTCTTATCCTTGCTGAACCCGCCATAAGTCCATCTGAGTAAGAAGAATATTCAATGATGGGCTTAGGGGTCGGCTTCGAACGAAATGACTAACCAACATTAACTCTGGTTTTCGAGTTCCTTTTGAAAATTCCCACCGCTTTTTCTGTTGGCCGTTTACAATCCTCAGAACGTTTACTGTATGAAAAATTCAATTTCTCGGCCACCCGTCGTATTCTATACAGGTACAAGAGATGCCTGCGCTTCGCTCCGGCAGTAAGAAAATTAAATCAGGGAAAGATCAAAATATATCACTGAGGTAGTAGTCAAGTGAGTACACCCTGTGGAGAGTTGCATAACTCGTAGTTCAATTCCTAAAACCTATGGTAGCCCTAGGACGTGCGAACACTTGGCTGGCCCTCTTTACTGTTCCGATCGAGCACGTGATTTTTTTTTTTTTTTGTAGGGGTCTTTGTGCTCAAATCGGAAGGGCTCCCAAGGGATTCATTCTTGATCGTGACTGGCAATCCCCGCAAAGCAAATGTCTGTTTGTTCTTTGTTTGTTCTGCGTCGGCCAGCGCTCCAGTCTTCTACAATGACTCTATGACTTCAAACTAAAATTTGGAAGGCTATGAGATGAATATCAAGGAATAGAGACTTTGCGGTGAGCACGGAGCCACCCAGTGGCCCGAGCATGCGTGGTGCATGAATGACATGTAACCATCACGAGCACTGGCTGCACGCGAGATGGGTCGCCAAGAATGTTCGGGGGATCGTAGGAGACCAGAATTTTTCGGGCAGAATTTCAAAATACGCCTAGAAAAGGTTTTATAAATGGCTGTGAATGGCTGTGAATTGGCTGTGAAACTCAGAAAGAAATGGCCAGGGGACGAAAAAAGGACAAAATCAAAATTCGGCCCCGAACATTCCCTGCGAAATGTAAAAACGAAGCGATCTCCCACTCAAATTGTGCCCAAAATGTTGACGGTTGAGGCTGCAGCGAGGGCCGATCGTGAACTGCCATCAAAACCCTTTATGTTGCCAGTCACCATTCTTAACGAGACAGTTGCAATCGCATTGGCACAGCCCTGGGATTCAACAAGGCCTGACCCATGGCTCTGATCTCATCTATGGTGCCGGTCATCTAGCTGCTGCTACCCGAGATTAGTGGCCAAATTGGCCGGAGAATTTTCCACAGGCCGGGCGGTCAATGGATACCATTTTGAAACGCGTGACTCTGACAGCGGGGTGAGCCGGACCCGCAGCTGCATCTGTTGCCTTTCGGATTGAGTTCACCACAGTCCCAGAACCATTTGCTGCGCCAGTTCGTTCGGAAATGGGTATCCTGGTCATTCTGAACAATTCCCTCTCTTTAGATTTCGCTCGGAGGCATTATTGGCTTTTCCACTTGGCGGTCAATGGATACCATTTTGAAAAGCGTGACTCTGACGGTGGGCTGAACCGGACCCGAAACCGGACATGAAGCCATTGCCTTTCGGATTGATTTCAATTCCAGTGCAGTCCCAAAGCCATTTTCTGGGCCATTTTTCTCTCAGATGGATTCCCAGCAATTCGGTTTAGAGAACCAGTGTTAATGGCTCAGGACGCAAAATTGCGCTTGCGAACCCTGGGGCTGTGCCAATGGGATTGCAACTGTTTAGTTAAGAATGAATGCCTTGGGAGCCCTTCTGCTTAATGAGGAGGCACAGAAAAGAAATCTGAATCGACAGATATGCTGGAAAAATACCAGCAATGTATTAGCCAACTGAGGCGGAAATCACGGGTTCTAACTGTTCCTGTATTCCTTCTCCGTCGTGGGCAATAGCTCCTCACCAGGAGGGCAAAAAACATTCACATTACTTGCCACCAGCATGTACCAGCTATGTAGAAAACTGCCTAAAGCCAGAACCACCTCTGCATGGTCTAAATACTAAGTATGTAGCGGAAAATATTCAGAGTAATGTGGTGTTGTCCAGATTTTTCCAACCGAGCATATTATATTTATGGTGGCAGAACTGCACCAGTTTGAAAGGGCGTTCTTGTACACGAAGAATGTGCGGAGATATTGCGACAAAGCCCAAATCTTGTTCATTTCGCAGCGACAATCGAAAGCGGGGACAGCGCCATGGTTTTACCGCCAGTGACGACCTTGCGCATCTGGAGACCCTAATTTTACTCTCCGGAGAGACAATGCCAGATGACTCTCAAATACGCCTTTTGGATGTCATGACTATCCCATCACTCCAAAAATTGCGCATTTCTGAGACTGGTTCTGTTCGCTGCCTAATCCACGCTTGTCCCCTCCTGCACTTACATAACACGCCGCGATAGCTGTGGAACGCAAAATCTGGGCGGAGTCCCGTTGTATCTGTTGATGCCAGTGCATCCACACGTCAGAAACGTTCCCAAAGGAACAGCGACGACTTCACTGCTAGTCATGTCGCTCGACATTTCGCTTCTTATCCATTGTGCTTCAAACACCGTTCCTCATGCAATCACCGTGAAAGATTCTCTTGGATATGATCAAGTGCGAGATTCACAGTTGACCACCGGCACGCAGTTGACCACCGGCACGTCGCGACTCTGCAACACAATATCGATCCGCCTTTCTTTTGGGTTGGCCGTGGGCTCTTCGGTGCCCTCGTCTGGGAGTCTCATTTGGGTTCATTATCGTGCATCTCATCGCCCTACGACCTGGGCACCAGCGGTTCATAGACCACCGCTGTTCCCCCACACCCAAAATATACGGCTGTCTCTTTTTCTGGTACTGAAAGGAATGCAGCACGGAACAAGAAGCATGACCCGGTCAAATCCGAGTTGAAATGGCTCCATTGGTTCAATTTACCGTTCACTGCACTCGGCACGCCGCGACGACGTTCAATTGCAACTGTTTGGATTGGCATGGAGAGTTCTCAGCCTTCCTGAAGTCATCGAGCTTCAATATCTCAAAGTACGGATGGCTCTGAATGTAATGAATTTGTCTTCATATTGGTGGCCAGAAATGCGCACATCGAGAATCAGAAAGAATGTACCACGGGCAAAACGGAAGAAGGAAGATATGTGGCCGCTGCCTTGCGCGCAGCGGAACTTTGAATAGTTGACGATCGGAAGGCCTGGGCACGAGATACGCTCCAAAAAATAACGCTGTTAGAGGTGGAGAAATTAGCCTAACATAGTTCACTATGAGTTTGTGAACGCCGAAGGAATGGCGAGGGAAACGGTCAGTAATTGAGGCCGTAGGAGCTATTCTGCTGATGAACGTTCACATGTTGCCCTGTCAGGCTCATTTCCTTTGTCAGGAAAGGCTTTAAGGGGCGAGGTTGGAAATCTGAGGTTGCAGTACCTTCCGCATTTACAAGGCGAACAGACTGAGCCTGTGATCAAAGAAAAAGACCGAGAATAGGGGTCAGGGAAGCTGTCCTCCTGAAAGATAATGGGAAATGGCCATGGCTGGATAAAACACATTTTGTCGCTCAGAAAGCAGTCCTCAGGGTGACATAAAAATTCTGAGTACGTGGTTCCCTGCGCATTGACGATTCGAATCGATCGGTACTACCTTAGAGCGAATCCGTCGAGAATTAAAGGCAGGGCGGCGGTCCTGCGCAAAAGGATCAAAAACTGCTCAAAACAGAAATCTCTTCGTCCGTGCCCAAAGTTCCGCAAAGAGCTGTAAGCTCATTTCAATACTTCTTGAGTAAAAAGGTGTTGCCAAAAGAAATGTAGTTAACACTTCCATATTGTGTTGTGTTTACTGCCAAAAGCGGAACCGTGAAGTGACCACCGGCACTGTAGGGTAACATCACCCATGAATACGACCTCAGAATGCGCTGCACCCAGTCCGGCTCAAAAGTTCGCAGAGAGTTGAATTTGAACCCGGCGCGTGGTCTATTCCGTTCCGAGTGCCTTCTCCGGTAGCGTGTCTCTGAAGTTGAGAGACACTTGTCTCACAGACGCTTATGGTTCGGCCCAAGTACATCACCAGACCCGGAGTTTCATGCCGGCAGGATGAGGACGCAGTGGCGACGATGATTGAAAAAATCTTGCGGGCGCCAATCAACCTCAGCACATTCCCATGGTGTGGGAGTGCGCTCTTGCATTTCCAAAAGCGTGATATTCCCAAGCGCGTGACAAGTTTAATTATAAAGTGCAAACACGTGAATATTGTAATTCAACATCAGCAAAGGCCAGATTTTGGCCCGGCCCTCCGCCAGGTGAATTCAGAGCAGGTTTGCCCGCGAAAGCCTGAGAATCCGCTGAGTTGGAGTTTACTGGGAGTGCGACAAGGTCTTACCTTTTCAAACGGGTGATAACTTTAATTTTATATTGCGCACTTGCATTTCCAACCACGTGATATTCCCAAGCGCGTGACCAGCCATGTAAATCGAGTGGGGGAGAAAAATGGCGCGTCCTTTCAATTTTTTTGCGACATTCTCAGAAGATTTGAAATTTCCACACAGAATTTCAGATTCGAAACCCAAAGAGAAAGGGGAGAGGAGCGACAAACGTGAATATCGCAAGTATCGTGAATGTCGTGGATGTCGTGGATGTCGTGAGGGCCCGTTAGACACATAAAAACCTCCCCGGCGTCAAAACCCAGGGGGAAAAAGAGCACCGGGTGGAAGAGTGAAGGCGTAAATTAAATCATAAAATGGTTCCCGCCGCGCGAGTGATGCGTTGTACGCAGCCGAAAATCCTTCCTGCCAGGCGTATAGCGCTTGTGTGCCATTCCGACGCGATGTGGGTAGACAGCCTTCGGGGTTTGATGCTATCCGGGAGCATCGTTGGCGTGATGAGCTCTAGCGTACTCGGGATTTGGCCCAGATAGTACTGCGAGGTTTTCAGTGGCCATACCGAGGGTTCGTCCAAAAACAGAGCATGGCTCGGGCATGCAGGGCGTCGGAGATATGGAAGAACACGTCAAGGTGAACGAGGGAGAGAGGAGGAAATCAAGATTTCTGAAATTGGAAAGAGAGCCGATGATACAGTGCGTGGCATACATAATATTTGGGTGATTGCAAGAGATTGCGAAGGAAATCAAGGATTTAGGGTCAAAATTGAGATTCTCGATGAGAGCGGACTTGATGTGAGGTGGGAAAGTGGCGGATAGGGCTTGGACTGGAGTGTCTTTCGGAAGTCGGATCCGCAGTTCATTCAATGTGCCCCAGGACGGACGAAATGCGGGGAGGCCGTAGAGAGGCAAGCCGGCAGTGCGGATGAAGTGCGCCTCATCGACGTGAACTCTATCAATCGTTTTGACGAACTTCGGATCATTGAGAAGTCTAGCGAGTCGAGGGAGATGGCCATTGAAGGATTTAAGCTGCTCTGGTTGAACAATTAGATGTTGGAAGTGGCCGCTACTTATTTGCTGGATCATGGTTAGAGAAAAAGCGACTGAAAGAATGAAGGAGCACGCACAGTCCATAATTCTTTATCATTAGGGGTCTCCTCGTTTATGCATATCGTCCGTATTCCCCGTCTTTCTAGTTCTTCAGCCTGTGGGAACGTTTTACAGACTCGACGGTGAATGATAGATCAACGACTCACCTGTAGAGTCTGTAGTCGCTTGAGGGGTGAAATAGTCATAGAGCTGGTGTTGGGATGCAAAGGGTTGGGGATTATGAGGCATAGAGTCTTCCCGGAGCCAGTGCCGGAGTTCACGAGGACATCGCGACGATCTTCTAGTCCATTAGTTGCTTCTAGCTGGTATTGGTGTGGTATTATGCGATATTTGCTGATAATGTGAACAATAAGACATGCTCTCAAAGCGACGGTTTTGTGCTCGGCATCCAAGGAGTTTAAATAGTTGTTGGGGAGCGCATCGGATGGCAGACACTCAGCCAGAGATTCGAGGTCGTACAGAGGAGAATTACGGATATCCTGGAGTAAGTCTTGCAGCTCTGCATCCCAGACGACCTGAGGATGGTCCATAGGCAAGAAAAATAAGCATAGAAGTTGGTGGTCGCGTCCCAGACGGTGGTAGAGGGCAAAAGACGTGTTGTTTACGACTGTTACATGAGCTCATTGATGCTGCTTACAAATATACCAAATGCGGTATCTCGCGCGTTACGAGATTTTAAACTCCGATCGACCAGCCTGTCTATCGACACAATTAAGTTTTGAAAGACAGGCTGGAT
The DNA here is from genome assembly GCA_029378395.1 of Mycena leptocephala. Classification (NCBI taxonomy): domain Eukaryota; kingdom Fungi; phylum Basidiomycota; class Agaricomycetes; order Agaricales; family Mycenaceae; genus Mycena; species Mycena leptocephala. Next base: position 178,417 of record JARJLF010000418.1, read on the forward strand.
TCGAGCCTAGACCCGTGCAGATGGCTTGCGTGCGCGCGGTTTCTCTGCCCCGCCGAACAATGGCAGAGAAGAAAAGATGGGAAAAATAAAATGACATAATGATATACACGTGATGCTCTAAGGCTTGGCCAAGGGCGGAACTTCCGGCCGAAAATTGCCAAGGCCTTGGGCCTTGGGCGATCACTGGTCCGGAATCTACTCCGGTCGGCGCTCGCGAGACCCCCGAGGTCAAACCTGTTAACCACAGTCGTCACGGGCCGCAATGCGCACATAGTACCTGATTCTGGCGATGTGAGACTGAAAGCACCTTCGCTTCAGTTCGAATTGCCCCCTTTAGTACGCCACCCTCGCCTGTCCCCTTTCATTTTCCTGACCATTCTTTAGAGTAATTCTTCGAACCCAATGTTTTGCCGCACGCGACCTTGAGCCTCCCAATGTATGCCGTGCTCTATCCCGGCCGAAACTTCACGCTGATTGACGCGTCCTAGATCATCGCTTTCAATTTGCTACAGCACATTTTGCCATGCTTTCGTCTAATCACCTAATTGTGCGCGTCGTTGTACACTGTATTGTATGGCTGGAGAGTTAGGAAATTACTATTGCATGGAAAAATAGGAGTTTTTTTTGGCTTGCTGTATCTTTTTTTGTGCCACAATTGATATGGACCCATGAAACTGCTTGTATTCATATTTCACTGTGTTCAACACGTTGTTTGTGCATGTTTTCACCTCACGTGAGCACAGTGTATGGATGATTAGTTCATTCCACACACCCAGGCTATCCAATGACCCCAGATTTTTCATAGCATGGACATATGACTCAGTATAACCCTCCACTCATTTTATGTCCCATGAAATAAACAATGGACAAGGTATAGTTGGGTTTCCTGCGAATCTGCCCTATTTGGTGCTGATTACATAATTATTACACACTCTATGTGCCCAAAAATAATGTGGAAGGTGCATCAGACATGAATGAAGAGATCTGGTACAAAAAATGGTTAAGAAATATGTTTTTAGGGTTGAGGAAAAAAATATTTGCAAGGACCAATGTTTTTGCAAGGACCGTGGAATGACTGTATGGGCTGGGCATGAAATTTCTATTTCTCTCTCTTTTCTTTCCTTCCCTCTTTCCTTTTTCGGCGTATTTTTTGTAATTCTTTTCGGGCCCCACAAACACCGTTACCGAGCCTCCAATACGGCATCCCACTGCATTGGGCGGGCAAAATTCATTCGATACGACGTGCCTTCCAACGCAGATGCAGGTGCCTTCTGATACAGGCTGCCTTCCAATACGGCATCCCACTGCATCCGGCGGACAAATTCATTCCGACTTGACCTTTGTGCCTTCTGAATGCTGCCCGGCTTCACATGATCCTTGCCTGGTGTGAGCCGTGAACCATAGAACCTGGCTTATGATCGGTGGCGGTTGAGCCTTAGTGACTAGGGTCTGCACCCGTGTGATCCGTACCGGGCTGATCAGCACAGCCTTGTGTTACCCTCGTCATACTCCTCACCTTACGCTAGTCGCTCCCCGACCACTGTTTTCCCATACTGTTTTCACCTTTTTATTCTTTCCGCCTGACTTACATACAGGTAGCACTCTCCCCCCTCACCGTAGCCTTCTAAGCCCGTACCACACAGTAGAGTACAGTCGCATAGCCATGTACGGCCAGGTACGACTACCATAGAAAATCAAATCAAATCAAAATCAAAATCCACCATACCAGGTTGTACTGAAACTTTTGTGAGGACTTATTTCAAACAGTGAAGCGATCGCCCACTTTGTAACCAATGCCTTCATGGAAGTATACCTGCGTCGCGCCAATTTGCGAGCTGCGAGCGTGAGAAACAGTAGGGAAATCAATCTACAACACCTGGCGCCTATCTTGCTCTTGCATTGTCTGGAGTGCAATACTTTCGATCTGGATCCTGGCCATGCAGAGTTGACTATGGAATTCTTCAATTCCATGCTTTGCGCAGGCTCTGAAGTCTGTTTCCCGCTGACGGCCCGTTATTCTCTTCTTCTGGAAAGATTCGGGACGTGTAACCGAAGAAAAAGAATCTTATCGATAGGACCATCTATTCTACCCACCCCTTCGACTCGCTGCTCACAAAGTTCTCCTGGGTCTTTTGCAATGACCTCCTTGGGCGAAAATTTCCTCTTTAAATTGCCGTATGTAACTTCGTCTACTTTTCAGAACTGGATTCCATGCCTTACACCCGAAATAAAAATTATTCTTTCGAGCGCGGCAAATACCTGACCGAAGCGGCTGCATGTAATACTTTGCAATATCTGACATGATGCTGCAAGTCTCGATCTATGTAATATATTCTTTCCTGGGCTCTTCTGAAACTAGTGAGCCACTCACTTCAAAAAAGTCAAGCTCTTTTTGCAATCCTGCCTTGCAATCCTTTAGTAAAGTGCTCATTTCACTCTGGCGGAAGAACTTCTTGACTTTGTTGCTAGTTTGTTGCGCTTCCACAAAGGTGTGAATTTTGTGGAGTATCCTAGGTAGGAGTTATTAGTAGCAAAGTAACTATTGGACAACCAAGTACTCCATAAATCTCCCAACGTGCTTCAACATACTTGGTGGCAATTCTGCACCTGTATCCGAGTTGATGTGAACCATCAAAATTGCATTGAGCAACTTGTGAGTTTGCTCCATCAACTCGGTACAAGCATTCTTGTTTTGTTTGACAGCCTGTGATATGTGATTGAGATTCATGGTCCTGAATTCAGTTCATAGTTACTTGGATATTTTCCAAGAGAGACTGAGTTGTGTTGAGGATGGCTCCCAAGAATGGGGTCCTGACACCATTGGCAAGTATTTCCAGGGTATCTGCTGTGACTGTCAAACATGAGCTGATGTTGTTTAGTCGAACTTGGGTCACAGCTGGTTGGGGAGGCATCTTGGGTCAGCGATCACTAGGCTCACTCCATCTTGCTGTCTTATAATCTATACTGTGGGATGTTGCACTGTTCATCTCTTGATTTTCCCCGAAAATCACAGATGTAATGCCTTCAACACATGTTTCAGATGTCACTCTCTTTATAAAATTGTCCCTGTCTGTCTGTTCGAAGTGTTTTCAAACTCCGCTGAACTTCTGTCCCACCGCCTCCGCAGTGCCATTTTACCCCGTGTTCAGCCCACCTTCAAATAAACTTGGGACTTGTTAGAATTTTTTCATCTACTTTTTTGGTGAAAAACTTCTGTAAAATTCAAAACATTTTTCACCAATTTTTCACCACATTTATCCCTGAAAAATTTAATGGTAGTGTCGACTCTTTTGAGGATAATTTATCCAGATCCACGGAAGAAGGCAATGAAACAATCAAATCCGGTCAATCAGCTGTAATTAGGTTTGAATGTTTCCCATCTCCTTTTACAGTTTGAACAATGCACGCCCTGGCACTTCACTCCGACATGTCTGTTGAGAGATGGCAATAAATAAGTTGCCAATGAGTTGAAATTGAGTGTCAATAGCGTAGTTCGGAAAGGCTTCAGACAAATGGATAATTTTATAAAGACAAGAATAAGCACGCGGTTTGTGCTATCGAACAAGCCTTATGTAAATCTGCTCAATGTTGTTGCTCTAGATTTGCTGGGATCATTCAAACATAGGACAGGCTTCTTTCCATAGAACCGCTGCATCAGTCATATCTCCCCACGCCCAAGCTACAAACGAAGCGGACATTGCCCTGGACATCCATAAATATGAACGCCCTTAAGGCGCATGATGGACTGACACACCAACAATTGAACCTGAATGCTGTGTGGCTGTTGTGATGATGAAGCAGGATGGGCAGTGGCGGAGAATATGCCCACCCTTTGTCTCTCGGAACCCCTGAGACGCACATCAGACACTATCTGGGGCTATAAGTTATCAGCGACTTTTGCGACACAGGATTTAAAGGTCGGGAAATCTGACTAACTTAACTCGCCCAGCGATGCAGGACCTGACTAATGTATGGAGAAAAGTCTTCCAGACGACCAGGCACATGTGCAACACGTCGGCAATTACCTAGACCAATCACTGCGGAACCCCAAAAATCTCCGAGGTCGGATCGGGTAGTGATCGGTTCAAATTCTCGTCTGTCTGGAGCTTTTGGAAAGTGAAGCTGTCCGACTCCGGACATGCACAAGGGAATGACATGAGCTCATTGCCATCACGTCTTTCCGGGTCTAGATTTCGGACATTTTCGAAACCGATCTGGACGACGGATTTGTTTTGTTTTTGAGAACTCCGGGAAGACTCGGGACAGGAGAGGAGTGTCTGATAGATCACGTATCCGCACCAATCCGGCCTCGGACATTTTTGGGGTTCCGCAGTGAATGATCTCTCATGGTCGAAGAGACTTGCCCCTTCTTTGTGGTGGCAGTTGACCGGGCAATTTGGTTGCCAGACTGGACTACCAGGGCCTATGCAATAACAGGCTTGTTCCATATGAGGGAGTCGCCGGAAACTGATTTACCGGCGCAAATACAATGGACAGCGCCTGGGAATGTATGTGAGTGAACACCTGTACAGTGACAATTTACGGCTCATAACCGCCAGACGTCGCCGCCGCGTCGAGTGGGAAAACAATATACTGTATTTTTTCGTTCAAATCGACACCGGGTCGCGTGACCCAGTTGAACCATTCGACATTTCGACACCGGCGAAAATTTGGCGTGACACCCCGCAAAATTTCGGTATTCTGAGCGAAAATTTTCATTCTTATCACCTTTCGCGGGCATGTCACGCTTGGTAAGTTCGACAAAGGGCTCCGTGACGCGTGACCCTTGCCAAATTTCGATAACGACAGGCGGGTGCGTGACGCGTGACTGTTGATTTGAACGAAATAATACAGTAAACGGAGCCTGCGGAGGAATTATAAGCAAGATGCATCGTGGAATTAATTGAATGGCTTGTGTGAAGGCTATCGTTGGGACGATGATTATTAGTCAAACTTAATACAGGCTGCAGTTTTCAAATTCAAAGGTTGACATCTTTGAAGATCTCTCTCACAAAAAGATATGATAATTCATCTCAGAGTCCTTGAGAGATCTTCGAAGATATCGAAAGATCTTGCAAGAACTTAAATCACGAAGATCTTCAAAGATCCCAAGTAATTTTCTCAGAGCCAAAAAAAAAAATCTTGGGAGATCTTGAGAGATCTTGGGAAATCTTAAAAGATCTTTGAAGATCACGAAAAAAGTTGAATATCTTCAAAGATATCCAAAGATCTTCAAAGATCTCGGCCAAATTAACATGTTCAAATGAACAAAAACCCTTTTGTCGGATAAGGACCTTCATACAAACCTAAAGGTTCAGCAATAAAATGCGAGAATGAGGTTAAATACATGTTTCACAAACATCATTGTTAAGATTACCAGCACCCAATGAGCTGCAGTCCTCCCTCCAGGACTCCAGGACTGGTTATATGGCAATGTGCAGTTCCCGTCAAGCCCGCCAGGGATTTGGCACAGATGCTCGAGATAGTAGTACGGCCCACTGTGCCAGTCGGACCATCCCCAGCTATTCACAGCACAATGGGTGCCTTCTATGTGATTTGGCTGGGATGCCTTTGCCAGTTCCGTCGAATCTATGACCTTGAACTTTGAAAAGCCATAAAAGAGCCCTAAGACATTTAAGCCCCTGCAAGTGCCCAGAAAAGTGGTATGAAGAGTCGCGAAAAGAGATTGGTTCAAAAAAGTGGTGAAAAGCGATGAAAAGCCCCAGAAAAGAGCTTGTCAATTTGCTGATGCGATCAGGCACCTTGAAACAACGAGTTCCGACAATAGATTCAGGGAGCTTGGCTTGCAGATACAATAGGTTAAGCGACGGTACACCACCAATGGTTCCACACGTGGTCACAGGCTGGACGCGACATGTGTACCAGATGTCGATGGAGACTGGTGACCAGCCGACATTATGCTGGGTTCCAGTTTCAGTCTCCTATGGGTCCAGCATGGGTCCAGGTTGAGCTGGTAGCCAGCCGTTCAGCACAGGTGGAACCCAACATAATCAGTTACCTGGCCCTTGCCAGCCACAGTACTGGTCTAATATGCTTAAATGTACTGTCACTCGGTCAAAAAATAACACAAAATCATACATATTGGCGGGGTAAATATTACGGGATGTATCTAATGATTTAATCATTGCCTCTTGCTGCACCGTTGGCTGCCATCGCATGGACAAGCCCGGGTAACGTCGTTAGGTGCGCCCATAGCTCCTGCCCTAGTCGAGAATCAGTAAACCAGCAACATGAACAACACATGGACACATACCGAGGCCAAACTCTTCCGTACTTCACACCTTCCCCTCCCGTAAATCAGTAACTCCGTAAAAGACGCAAAACTTGTCGAAAATGCCGCAGGTTAACCAGACATTCGAAGGATTTGGGAAATGGTTATTGAGAAAAAAGCCCGAAGTAGGTAGACATCTTGTTCAGACAGAACACTTGGGACCATACAAGTGCTTCCAAAGTAGAATACGCAGTTGAGGCCTGTGGAACTTGAGGCTCGTGGGCTTGAAGCTTGAATAACTTGATGCTTGTAGCTTGAAATCTCGAAGGGAATGGGAACTAGGAGCCAGAAAGACGTAGCGCCGTAGCAAAGAGGCACAAGATGGAAACACTATAACCATGGCTTTGAAATTGCGTGCCAGAAGTACTTGAATAGGCTGCGTGGGATTGGACAACTTGAAGAGAACTTGTCCTTGAATGTATAGCCAGGGGGAGGGAAATGGCGGAAGGGAATGAGGACGGTGGTGGTGGGAGGCAGAGAAGCGCCCATCAAAGTCAACCATCGAGCCGAAACACGTGATGTGCCTGACGCTTCCGCAGTTGATGCCAAGCTTGATGTGGGACTTGGCCATTTGAAAAACGTCTCAAGTTGAATACGACTCAGCTGCAGACCCATATCTTTCTGCTCGAGCTGCAAGGCAAGAATATTTATTGGTTAAGTACAGTCATTCCACGGTCCTTGCAAAATCACTGGTCCTTGCAAATAGTTTTTTCCTGGGCCCTAAAAATATATTTCTTTGCCATTTCTTGTACCAGATCTCTTCATTTATGTCTTGTGCACCTCCTACATTATTTTCGGGTGCACAGAGTGTGCAATAATTATGTAATCAGCACCAAATAGGGCAGATCTGCAGGAAACCCAGCTATCCCTGCTACACTGTTTCTTTCACAGGACATAAAATGAATGGAGGGTTACACTGAGTCATATGTCCATGCTATAAAAAATCCGGGGTCATTGGATAGCCCAGGTGTGTGGAATGAACCAATCATCCATACACTGTGCTCACGTGACGTAAAAACATGCACAAACAGCGTGTTGAACACAGTGAAACATGAGTACAAGTAGTATCATGGGTCCAGATGAATTGTGGCCCAAAAAAAGATAGAGCAAGCCAAAAAAAACTCCTATTTTTCCATGCACTGGTAGGCTTAGAGCACGGTCAGTTCTAGCATGGGGCAGGGTATCTAAACACTTGAGAAAAGTTTGTGTGAAGACATATAGGGAACCACTAGCACTATATTTTCACATTGCAACTCAAGTTTTTGGTTGAGACCACTATCCCGGTCCAGTTTCTGCGGATTTGCAAGGACCGGTGATGCCGAGAAAATTGGGCCCCCGCCGATTGGCCAAGAATGCTTTAAAATTGATTGGAAACCCTGGATTTTTTTTGCATGGCCTAAGTCTACGAGTGTATACATATTACCTACATATTCAGTTTTGATCCTAAACCTTAGTTTTGCGCCAAAAAAACGGGATTTCTGAAACCTGTTGCAAGGACCGCGGAATGACTGTAGGTGATGTCGATTTTTCAATCTCCCCTCTTGCTGGATTAGCTGCCACCATTGCTTTCTTGGCCTTTGCCTTTGCCCGCGCCGAAGGTTTGATTTTATTAAGGGATCCATGAGGTCGTCCTCTCAGGTCATGCTTTTCAAAATGCCTGCCATTTGCATGCATCTCTATTGCGCCAGGTCATGCTTTTCAAAATTCCAGCCATTTGAATGCACCTCCAGTGTGGCAAATGTTCCACCCCAGAAGTTCCTAATAGCTTACTTGGCTGCGGATTTGCAAGGACCGGTGATGCCGAGAAAATTGGGCCCCCGCCGATTGGCCAAGAATGCTTTAAAATTGATTGGAAACCCTGGATTTTTTTTGCATGGCCTAAGTCTACGAGTGTATACATATTACCTACATATTCAGTTTTGATCCTAAACCTTAGTTTTGCGCCAAAAAAACGGGATTTCTGAAACCTGTTGCAAGGACCGCGGAATGACTGTAGTCTTCCTACGAAATTTGGTTTCCAAAATGGCGGTGGGCTGAGAGATTGACAGGGTGAAAAAATCGGATAACTTATGAGCCGTCTGGCCGGTGTGGCTGCCACTTGGCTGCCATACCGGCCATACACATCAGGCAAGATGGCACCATAGCCGCCAGAGAAATTTCTGCTTCACTGATGATTATTCCGATTACTTTTTTTATTTTATTTGTATGGGTGGTTTCTAGGATATAAAGTGCTATGGACACAGCATGGGGGAAGGCTGGGAGGAGGCTGGCCACTCACCTGAGCATTCCAGCTGGACACCAGCCAGCTCTCAGCTGTGTCCATAACTCGCGACAGCCATTGGCCATGTGATCGCGCCAGGTGAAGGCAACATGTCGGTACTTTGGCGGTGTAGGGTGATATAATTACCCCTGGCAACCGCGGCAATTTTTCTCCGTCGATATCTCCTCGACGGACGAAAATGATGTGAGATAGGGGCGTATCTTCTAAATGCGGCAATACCACAACTCACATCACTGATTTCTGGCAGGGTTGCCGATCGCCAGTATTGCCACCGTTTACATTTTGAACCACGTGACCGACTTGCCACCGCCTCAAGTCCGGCATGGTCCCAGAGCCGTTTTTTGAAGCGCTTGGACAATGATTTTTGCGGCCATGTCCAGCCAGTAGGCTTGTGTCTCAGGGCAGTATTGACCGGTCCGAGAGCCTCTTTTGAAGCGCTTGGACTTCCAAAGGATAACTTAGTCCTGATTTTTGTGGTCATTTCCATCCAGTCGGCCTGTGTTTCGGCACTGTATTGACCCTGCTAGAGGGAAATCAGTGCTTTCAGCAAGCACTACATTTTGAAATGCACGACTGTATTCAGTGTATTGCCACCATTTGCATTTGAAAAACATGACTGCATTGCCGCCGCAATTCCGGCACGAATCCAGAGCTGGTTTTTAAAGTGCTTGGACTTCAAATGGTATTGCCACCATGTACATTTTGAAAAGCATGACCATATTGCCATCGTTTACATTTTGAAACGCGTGATCGGAATGCCAATCGTATTTAAATTGGCACATAAGTTAAGTAGATAGTAATTATCATTGCTGTATCATTAAAATTCCCACTTGATTACAGCTGTTTGCAAAGCTAATGGCACCAACGATCATTTTATAAATAAGAGCGAATTAAATACTTCCACTTTTGAAACACTCACTGTGGGCTCAATTCTTCACCGTTTCCCTTGTGTGTAGGTGCGTTCGAACCCAATTTGACGGCTCTTTCTGCCCAATATACCCTGGGCTCCTAATTCCATATTCCATTTTTCGAACTTATTCAGATCCATACATGGTCACATCTGAAAGAAGCTACTGTCAATTGCTGTTCGAACGCGGCTACTCACGAGGAAAACGGTTAAGAATTGAGCTAGCACTGACCTCCGCAAGACGGGAACTAATTAATTTGCTCTTATTTATAAAATGATCGTGAGTGCCATTAGCTTTGCAAACAGCTGTAATCTAAAGCGATTCCTTTGAAGTCGCACCCGGTTGGGCTCGTATCCTATGTGGGCCTCGTTAAATCCTCGCTCGTAGGCCTGATTAATAGCGCTAAAGCTGGATTCACCACCGACCTCACCCCTTAAAAACGGCTCTCGGGCCGTGCCGGAATTGCGACGGGGGGAACGCACTGATTTCCCTCTAAATACTGCGCCAAAACACAAGCTGAGTGGCTGGAAATGACCACAGAAATCAGGGCTATCAAGTCCCAGCGCCTCAAAAAACGGCTCTCGGGCCGTGCCAGAATTGCGGCGGTGGCATTTGAGCACGCGTTTCAAAATGTAAATGGTGGCGATCCGGTCATGCTTTTCAAAATGTAAATGGTGGCAATATGGTCAAACTTTTCAAAATGTAAATGGTGGCAATACAGTCATGCTTTTCAAAATGTAATGCTTTCTGGGGTTGCTGAAAGCACTGTTTTCCCGGCGCAGTATTGACCGTGGTGAAAAGAAATCAGTGTGTTCCCCTCGTCGCAATTCCGGCACGAGCCACGGCATTGAGCTCCCCTACGATCCCCACCACGCGCATGGAAAAGACTGGGCGACTTTTTTAACCCCCCTGGAAGGCACCTACAGCTTTGACATTTTGATTGCGCCTTGTTCGGCCTTGTTCCGGCTTGTCGGCTTGGCGACGCTTAGCGACAAGGTGGCAAGGCCACAAGTGCAGAATAATTGCCCTCTGCAATGGAGGGTTGATTAATATTTCAAGTACCTATCCTTGCATTTGTAAGGATCTTGCCCCTGGATGGGGAACTGGCCCATTTCCCTTGAACTTGGGGGAAAAACTATTCAGAATTGTTGTGGCCTTCCAGCGCACCTGTGGTGGTGGGCAAGACCGATTGCCGATCCGTGATGATCACGTGCGACCTTAATCGGACAGAAGACTGATTTCGGTGACCTACACCTTATTCTTTGCACCGCGCATTCAATGTTTCCTCAGATGTCAATGTGTGAAGGCACACTTCTTCGGTACATGGTATAAACTGCCTGGCCGGTTTTGTAATATTTCAGAAGGTTTGAAGCACTGAAGCATCGCCGTCTTTCTGGGATCAAAATATCTGCCGTCTACCCCTGCAAAGTCACTACATACAACAAAATCCGTGCTCGTACCTCGTATGTGAACAGTTCCCTCTACCCTTCGCTCCTTTGCTGACTCTCGGATATACACACCCCGGTATAAACTTGCAATAGCCATTTGAATGTATGATACAGAATGAAAGCAACTACAGCACTGTTTACTACCTTCCCGACAATGCGATGGACTTGGTATTTTGTGACATATACCTAGGATGAAGAGAATAGAACTAGAAATGACCAAGAAAAGCGCGGAAGGACGATGGTAGATGAGTGCGAGGTTTTCTGCTCTCGAGAGCCGCGCGATCTGCATTAATGCGGGGTTGTAAGTCAAACCGTAAAGGGAAAGTTGGAAAACGTGGAAAAACGATGGCTAACTTCTAAGTACGAGCTCCTCGGGAGTCGGGGACCATCGGTACGTTCTTCCACACAAACAAACAACCAAGAGCATTTCAATCTTACCACCGTGATAGTCGAATACTCGGTATTGACAAAAGTAACCGTTAATTCGCTTACTACAGCGGAAAATTGTGCAGTATTCTGGGTCTGACCACCTAGAAATGTTTATCTGGATATATTCTCACCCTTCATATCCAATTTGGCATCAAGAATCATGTGTATACCCTCTGTGGATCGATTGTTTTGATTCTGCTTCATTTTTGCTACATGTGTCCAAAATTCAGGTGTACGGCTCAGTCTGTGGGCATAGATGGAGCTTTCTATTGTCGGGGCTATTACTTAAGATATGTTGAACATAGCCCATGACTTGGAACTCGAGGAAAGCGAATGGATATCCATATACAAGGCATTTTCTGCAGCGAGTCATGCCCGCATGGGTCATGTGCAAGCTGCTCTCCAGTTAAGCTGACAAAATTGAACCTTGACAGCTCAACTTTGCTTGAAAGACGACTGGAGCACTGCTCAGTCATTATTTTAGCCCTCCATGGTGCTCTACATGGCGATTTACCATCGAAATCGCTCATTCAACAATTGATCTTCAAATCCTGTAGATAATGCTGCGACGCAATTTGCGGCAAGAATCTGTTAGATAAACAGGAGCTTGACTGTTACAAAATCCACCAAAGATGTCTGTTTATCCATTCCAGGATACCCCAATTTGAATTCGGGCTCCAATTATTTTTTATGTGAAGTTTCTTTCAACTGTTGGATACAATGTCATAATTTAAACATGGGTTGCTGATCTTTCCTAGTCTCTGGGGGGCAATCCTGGGTTAATTCTCCTAAAAAAAGTTGTGTAGTCTTCGGCTAATATCTGTAGGTATCTAGTAGTAAGAGGTGGTTGGAATTGAATTGCGGGTTATGACACAGCATGCCAAGTAACGGTTACTTTTGTCAATACCGAGTAGGTTCTACGAAGGGCTCAGTCCCCCGTTCCGAACTGGGTCGACCCTCTTTGCAATGTCGCACCTCGGTTCTTCACCGCTCAGCTCCGAGTCCGAAGCTCAGGGAGCGGCGAGTCTGGTCCTGCTTTCGTGATGTTGTGTTTTCTTGAATGTTGGCACACCAGATTAGTTTGGATAAGTAGTAGTACGATATTGATGAGCTTATTATGCTTCTTTTTTCTGATCCACGAGAACACGCTTGGACCATCCGGTAGTACCTGCTGGTGCATGGCTCTGGTTGGCAAAGGCAGCAAAGCCGTCAAGCTGACCACACGCCTTCACTAGAGTTTTCAGTTTGCGAAGCTGCTGCTGTTCTCGCTGCTACTGATGATTTAGAACCCAAAATCATGCACCTACAGTGGCGGCCCAAAAAAATGGACACGGTTGTTTAAGCTGGTTTCTGTGCTTCGCCACTCGAAATAAAATTCTGGCAGAGAGGCACGGATTATGAGGTCAAGTCACGCGTTTCGCAATGTAAAGCTTTGTGATCACGCAGTTCAAATGGCAAGCATTGAATGCCCTTTGGAAGGAGCAATAACGGCCCCCCAAAGGGATCCGGATAGCTGAAAATGTTCCCAATGATCAGGGCTATAGGATATGTTCCATTGATTCGATCTCATTGCATTCACTTAGATCCTGGAGATCTTCTTTCATATTTCCTCGCAGCCATTTGTTGCCTACCATGAATGTGTCGTGCCTTGTTTTTCAACATAAAAACTCGTACTTCACATGTGAGAAGTCTGGATGTTGCAACGATCTCCAGATCCGGGCTTCAGTTGGAATACGATTGTAGGTAGTGATTGAGTCATTGCAGATAGTTTCGCACCTGTCAATTTGAGCCCCGGGGGGATTGATAAGTCACTAGTGTGTCTCCTTGGCTTCATTGCACCCTCATTTGCGAGCTTTTCAGCTCCTTCATTGCGCACATTTCCATTATTGCCTTTGACCCATTTGAATTTGGTAGTAGCAAACGGGACACCTGAGCCTGTGCAAGCTCTTTATTTGCTATACCGATATAGCCTTGGTCTTCCCACTTCTGCCTGAACTTTGTGGCTGCGTTTATTGAATGTTTCGAGTCGCTTTCCACATGCAAATATCTTTTTAAGCATAAACTGCAAGTTGAGTTATGGAAACAACTTCGCCTGTTTGACTGTTCAGTGTTGTCAGAGACCCAAATGGCTAAGTTGCGTGGGTCTCCCTCTCCATAGAAGACTCCTGCTTCAGCTGTCGCATTGTTATCGCCACTGTTCGGGCATGAACCATCTGTTGCAACGAGGAGAGGTTCCGAATTTTGAAGCTGCATTAGTTCATATTTGGCGCAATGCTCGTTGCTGTGGGGGAGCCGGGAGAGGGATAAGCAACCATAAAGAATATGAAGGAGGTGAGGTTTGGAGCCCAGAATTCCAATTACTGCCTTGATCTCCCTGCGAGCAAGGCTGTGACCGAAACCTACGCCCACCGCCAAATGGAATACATTATGTCCTGCACAGAGACTTGCACTCCGAAGAGTTCAAGGCGTGTTCATTTTGCTTCTGACTGGTGATCCAGTCCTTTTGAATCTCTTTATGGCCGACCTTATTATGCTCCCAGACCCAGACAATCCAATTCTATCGGAGTTACGCATTGCTATCATGGCCCAAGCAGATAATGTACTACGGATCTCGCTTTCTGCCACTCGTAAGTTGAACGCATTGTGTGTCTGGTGCTCCAATCTACAACTTTCAGCTCACGCACCCGGACTGTAGCTTTCGAATTCATATTTTCCCGTGATTTTCAGATGTAATACAGTCGACTCTGTCTTAACCCGTACCCCCGCCGTTACTGTGACCGTTGCATCCATACATGCACATACAGTATAGGTAGCGTATCTCCGCCTGTATCCTTACATGTTTCCAGAGCTCAGCCAAACACGAACTCCTTGGTTGCATATCCTCTGGTCCCAAGTCGACGCCACCTCGGATTATTTCAACAGTTGGCGGACCCATAGTCTGGATACTTGAAAATGGAGGCAGAACAGGGCCTTGACATGATTGACTTGCACTACCGTAGCTTTGTCCTTGTGCCGGATAGTGGGAGTATGAACCGGGATTGGGGCTCACTGATTGCTATGCGAAAACAGCCCTGTCGGAGTTGGAGGCTGCGCAGCACTGACGTGATGGCCAGCAGGAGTGTAGACATCGATGACTTGTCATCCGTATCATCCCTATGTGGTGTAGATCACTGCTAGCCAGATGTCAAAACTGAAATTTCTCTCTGATCGTTCAGCTGGACTGCCAAAGATGCAGAAGTGAATACTTTTAGTTTAGTTGTTTGGGTTCGGACAACAGGTGGAACTGGGAGCCACCTGATCCCGAGTCAATAACACTCTACTCTACATTTCTGTCTTCCAATTGTCAGGGCTTGTGGGTATCCGGGGCTTTGCAACATTACCCAGATATTTTTGGAATGCTCACCCACAATTTTGATGAAAAAAAAAATCAAAAATAAGTTCCAAAAAATTAGGTATGACTTCCAGAAGAGGGCCCACAGGCAAAGAACCGACCTGATATTTAACTTCACATAAACTTGAACTTGAAACGATGCATAAGGTCAGTCCACATTGAACAGGAAAAAGGACTGGTTTGGCCTTAGGCTGAGATTGATTGGCACGCGGCGAGGCCTGAGGATAGCGGTCGAGATGAAGCCAGGCCCAGAGCTGCGAGGTGAAACTCAATGAGAGATTTACTGAGGCATAAAGGAACCCGTACCCGGGTCGAGTCCCATTAGGCATTAATTGCGCCTGTAAGAACTGCGCAGCGGCGAGTCAACTTGGGTGGAAGACCAACAGTGACCTGGATACGAAGAACAAGTCAACCGGGCAGGCTGGCGGAACAAAAATGGACAACAATGCATTAATTATTCGCCGGCCAGTTGGAGGCAATATATAATGGATTTCAGCGAGTGTGAAGAAAGCCAACGAGTCGAAAGGTCAATGGGAACCAGTAGACATTAAACGAGTAAACTCCAAGAAGTAGAAATAGTTCGACGTTTCAAAGCCTGCGATTCGTATCTATGAAGCAGGACGTGAACGCAGCATAGCTTTATTCAAGTCCTGTGGATCTATTCAAAGACTTGGGGAGGGCCTGACACAATCCAAAGGTGAGACCAGGTCCTTGATGACTCCGCGAGTTGGGTCTGAATAACACAGTGTAGTTCAGACCGCCCCTATTCTGAACCCCATGCCTCACAATAACATTTTGAACCCCATGCCCCACAATGCCATTTTGAACCCCGTGCCTCACTATGGAACCGACCATCTGGTGCATTATAATGTATTTCGGCCGGGTTCAGCAGGGATAAAGGAGAACTTGACGTATTTAAGGTTTGAATAGACGCCCAAATTCCGGATTTGAATGCCCTGTAACAAAGGGGAAAAAATGTATTTTGGGTGTCCTCTGAGGGACAAGGGACCTATTCTGAACCCGTGCCTAACAATTGCATTTTGAACCCTGTGCCCCACAATGCCATTTTGAGCACAAAGCAGAAATGACTAACACCCAAAATTGAACTCAGGGCATGTCATTGGTTCCAGGCGATGAAATAGACTCGCACAAGGGGATTCAAGGGGGCAAGAAGTTGAAAAACATAGCGTTGCATTTTGATTTATTTCTAGGTCTTGTCCCGTTTCTTTAAATTCTACAAGAGGCCGCCGGGGCGCGAAGCGCCCCGGCAACCCCTCTTCGCGCCCCGGCAACCCCTTGACTTGAATCGAGCATATGGAGTGAATCATTTCCCATGAGGTTGTAAATATATGGTATTAAAGCGCGGCAGTCCTCCTGATGCCAGGCTGCAAGTCTCTAAATTAAGTACATATAATTTAACGGATGTATCTGGAGTTGGATAGGCAACGAATCGTTGGTGTGGCCGAACCAATGAGAAAAGGACATCAGCAGGGCGAAATTAATCCAAGTTCCGTTTGCAACTTAATCCAGTGAGGGTTTTGGATGCATTGGCGCACCTGCAGATGGTCTCGCATCGAAAGTTCGCTTCAGGGTGAAGCCCAAGGATGGCGCCCAAGATTCTGAAATCAAATTATTGCCATCCAGACCACAAAGAAAGAATCTGTGCCAAGTAAGCTATTAGGAACTTCTGGGGTGGAACATTTGCCACACTGGAGGTGCATTCAAATGGCTGGAATTTTGAAAAGCATGACCTGGCGCAATAGAGATGCATGCAAATGGCAGGCATTTTGAAAAGCATGACCTGAGAGGACGACCTCATGGATCCCTTAATAAAATCAAACCTTCGGCGCGGGCAAAGGCAAAGGCCAAGAAAGCAATGGTGGCAGCTAATCCAGCAAGAGGGGAGATTGAAAAATCGACATCACCTACAGTCATTCCGCGGTCCTTGCAACAGGTTTCAGAAATCCCGTTTTTTTGGCGCAAAACTAAGGTTTAGGATCAAAACTGAATATGTAGGTAATATGTATACACTCGTAGACTTAGGCCATGCAAAAAAAATCCAGGGTTTCCAATCAATTTTAAAGCATTCTTGGCCAATCGGCGGGGGCCCAATTTTCTCGGCATCACCGGTCCTTGCAAATCCGCAGAAACTGGACCGGGATAGTGGTCTCAACCAAAAACTTGAGTTGCAATGTGAAAATATAGTGCTAGTGGTTCCCTATATGTCTTCACACAAACTTTTCAAGTGTTTAGATACCCTGCCCCATGCTAGAACTGACCGTGCTCTAAGCCTACCAGTGCATGGAAAAATAGGAGTTTTTTTTGGCTTGCTCTATCTTTTTTTGGGCCACAATTCATCTGGACCCATGATACTACTTGTACTCATGTTTCACTGTGTTCAACACGCTGTTTGTGCATGTTTTTACGTCACGTGAGCACAGTGTATGGATGATTGGTTCATTCCACACACCTGGGCTATCCAATGACCCCGGATTTTTTATAGCATGGACATATGACTCAGTGTAACCCTCCATTCATTTTATGTCCTGTGAAAGAAACAGTGTAGCAGGGATAGCTGGGTTTCCTGCAGATCTGCCCTATTTGGTGCTGATTACATAATTATTGCACACTCTGTGCACCCGAAAATAATGTAGGAGGTGCACAAGACATAAATGAAGAGATCTGGTACAAGAAATGGCAAAGAAATATATTTTTAGGGCCCAGGAAAAAACTATTTGCAAGGACCAGTGATTTTGCAAGGACCGTGGAATGACTGTACATTTTTTTTTTCTGGGCGGGTCCCAAACGCCCCCTCCCTCCACAGCCACCACACGTGCTGGGAAATTGCCTAATATGGCAACGAAGTGTAATTTTTTTCTTCTGGAAACACGGCAATGCACAGATATTTTTGCAGAACTTTGCTCAGTGTACATCTGAGCGGGGGCCTGCGCTTTCCCCAGGTGTCCACCATGTATTTTGGCGGAAAAGACTTTCTCGAGGCCTGGGCCACCAACAGACCACGTGGCAAATTACTACGTCCAGAGTGGGGACTGGCAATCCCTGCCAAACAAATGTCTGTTTGTTCCTTGTTTGTTCAGCGTCGGTCCTGCCTGCAGCCTTCCACACGCATTGTATCGCCTCCACAAAAATTGAGAGGCCTTCTGTAATGAATCTCCAGGGAATGTCCCGAGCAAAATTTTCAATTTCTGCGCAGGAAAGGCAATATAAACACGTAAAATTGGCCCAATTTGGCTGTGAAACGTCGAAAAATAATAATGAGGGAGAAACAAAGGACAAAATCAAAATTCTGCTCGGGACATTCCCTACAAAATGTAAAAATCTACAGATCTTCCACTCATAATCCGGCCATAATGTGAACGGTTGAGGCTGTAGGCCGGACCAAAGGCACCACGCCATCAAAACCCTTTACGTTGCCAGTCCCCATCCAGAGGGGCTGTACACCCGCCATCAGTAATAATGTACGCCGCTCTAACTCAACGACGACTTCACCCCTCCCCTCGGGATATCGATTTTCGGAATCAGCGTCCAAAACCCATTTCAGAATTCGACACCTGCTTCAGAAATTCTCGTAATCGGACCCCCTTGAGCCCACGTGCTCATTTTTTCAGGGTCAAATATTCTCTAAAGCGATGAGAGGCCGCCTCTGATGCAGGAGGCCTCAGGACCACATCGGCTTCGTCACGGACTCACAAAATCATCATGGAAGTCATTCGGGCGGGGCCGGTCCGATTAGCGGGTGACAGCTGTATAACCCAAGCTCTCGGGTCCGGCAGTTGGTTCCATTGTGTAGTAGATATAAACATGGACGGCTGTGCTCCATATTTCATCCCCTTCTGTTCTCCCCCAATGCAGGAGAGCAACTTTTCCGAATTTTCTTCAGTGACACCTTGGAGCTGGACCAACGATGGAAGTTTTATCTACCCTACGCTCCAGAAGTTCGTTTGTAAAAGTCCCGTGTATTTTTATTGTGTACTAGTAGGTTATATGAATCTTATTGTATTCATTTCCAACCCATCAAGTTGCTGATACGAATGGAATCCCCTTAACGGGTGATCGTGTAGTTTTGATGGTGACCCCTTAATGCTGCTCGTTCATGGAGCATGGGTAATCGATGTGGTAGGTAGTACTACCCTCATTTGAACATTCTTGAGCCTGTGAACCGGGAATACCTCGTGTATTAAGCAGATGCCTGGTATCAGTATGTACCTGTTTGCCTGCTTCCTTTCTTCCCATCTTTTCGCTAGTGAGCACCCTAAGTTGCCATTTTGAAAAGCGTGACCTGACACAATAGAAGTGCATTCAAATGGCTGCCATTTTGAAAAGCATGATTTGACGCAATAGTGGTGCATTCAAATGGCTGCCATTTTGAAAAGCGTGACCTGGCACAATAGACCTCCCCAAACCGGCTTTACTGAGGTTCGAACCCTTGCACAAAAGGCCTCAGGATCTCCGATTTACTCAGAGACCAAGGAGCATGGTTTACCATTACACCATGGCACCCCTTTTCACGCCGGTTCTCGAAAGCGAATTGCTGGGAGATAGCCAGCGGAATTTCAAGCAAGTCTGTTGATTCAGATTCTTTTCCGTGCCTCTCTCATTAACCAGAAGGGCTCCCGAGGGATTCATTCTTAACTAAACAGAGTCACGCGTTTCAAAATGGTATCCACTGACCACCATGAGGGAAAGCTAATAATGCCTTTGAGCGAAATCTAAAGAGAGGGAATTGTTCAGAATGACCAGGGCTTATCCATTTCCGAACGCACTGGCCCAGAAAATAGCTCTGGGACTGCGCTGGAATTGAAATCAACCCGAAAGGCAAACAGCTTCATTGATGCAGCTTCGGGTCCGGTTCACCCCGCCGTCAGAGTCACGCGTTTCCAAATGGTATCCTTTGACCGCCGTGTGGAAAAGCCAATAATCCCCCCAAGCGAAATCTAAAGAGAGGGCATTGCTCAGATTGACCAGGAATATGCATTTCCGAACGAACCGGCCCAAAAAATGGCTCTGTGACTGCCCTAGAATTGAGATCAATCCGAAAGGCAACAGCTTCATTGATGCAGCTTCGGGTCCAGTTCACCCCGCCGTCACGATCACTTCGGGTCGGGGAGTTCGGTAACCACAGGGACCTTTCATGAGCCATTGCGAAGACGTTTGTCCCCATCCCAGTGGCCTGGTTTGACTTGTCAGCCTGCTGTTCTACTTACTGAAGGCTTTTTACCTCACAGCAGTTCAACCGGGCTGACTTGGCTGACGGAGGTGACCTTGCGCTGTAATCTCTTGCTTTCCCTTTCCACTTTCTTTGAAACTTACAGCTCATCCATAGTTGACCCATCCAGTGTCACATATCTGCACCATCTCCTGGTTTTCCCTGTCGTTTCTGCGTTTCTAGGTTTCCTGTTGTATCTGCTGCGTTCGAGTTGTTCTGCCTTAACGGTGAGCTACCTATCGGTTGCGTGCGCTGTCTTGGTTAAGTATCCTCCACAGAGCATCGTGCTACTTTTATTTTCCTCTCGCAATCGAATTAACTTAGTGTACGATCGAGATGCTGTTGCCGTGTTGATGTGCATCGCCACCAAACCACTGGGGTCACGAGTTTCAAAATGTGGACTGGGCATGAGCATGGCTCCCTCAATACGGCTCCAAAGCCACTGGTCTTGGGGGCAATCCTACCCAGAATTTTGCCAGCATTCCAGAAAACAAGTCGCCATTCCAATCCAAGCATTTTGGTATGACCTGTGCCTTGCAAACCATTCATTTGTTTCAATTCAATTAATGCGATTTGTTGATTGAATTGATGTGCATCGCCACCAAGGGATTGGGGTCACGAGTTTCAAAATGTGGACTGGGCATGAGCATGGCTCCAAACCCACTGGTCTTGGGGCAATCCTACCCAGAATTTGGCCATCATTCCAGAAAACAAGTCGCCATTCAAATCCGAGAATTTTTGCGTGAGCTATGCCTTGCAAACCATTCATTTGTTTCAATTCAATTAATGCAAATTGTTGACTGAATTGATGTGCACCGCCACCAGGCCATTGAGGTCACAAGTTTCAAAATGTGGACTGGGCATGAGCATGGCTCCCACAATACGGCTCCAAACCAACTGGTCTTGAGGGCAATCCTACCCAGAATTTAGCCAGCATGCCAGAAAACAAGTCGCCATTGAAATCCGAGCATTTTTGCGTGAGCTATGCCCTGCAAACTATTTGATTCAATTTAATTGTTGCCCCAAACCTATTGGTCTTGGGGACAATCCTACCCAGAATTTAGTCGGCATTCCACAAAACAAGTTGCCATTCAAATCTGAGCATTTTTGCGTGAGCTATGCAATTCTACAATGTTCAACATGAGTATGAGTAAGCTGAAAGGAAAAGTTCTACTAAATTCACAGGCTGACGGGTTGCTTCCATGCAGTTCTCCAACAACAGGAACCGCATATGTGTTACATCTGTGCACACGCACTCTGTGCATCTCTTTGTTCCTTGTGTCCCGTTATGGTCTGTGCAGCAAAGATGTTACAGCTCTTTGCGGTACAACAGGTGCGGTCCACTTTTTTCTGTTTTGGCAAGTTTTCACGAGAACAGCTGCCCTGAGCTCAATTATCAACCGTTTCCCCTCAAAATAGGCTCATTCGATTCGCATTGAAAATCCACAGCGAATGGAGTACCGGTATTTTTGATCTTTTTACGTAATAGAATTTCTTCCGGAAAAACTTGGTTTTGAGTAGGACACCTGTAGCACTCGGAATACTGCCCCGATTGGCCTAGTTTCTGGATATGTTATACATCTGATGTGGCCCTAGACAATGGCGTGTTTATTTATATTACATGCTGAGTGATTGTGATCTAGGGCACACTTTAGCAAAGTAGATATCCAGACACTGCCATAAGTAGAGCTGTCCATGAAGATTTGAGTACATTAAGCTTCGTAAACACCCACATTCGCTAGGGTCACACCGGACGTATAGCATATCCAAAGATTAGGCCAATCGGGGCAGTATTCCGAGTGCTACAGGTGTCCTACTCAAAACCAAGTTTTTCCGGAAGAAATTCTATTACGTAAAAAGATCAAAAATACCGGTACTCCATTCGCTGTGGATTTTCAATGCGAATCGAATGAGCCTATTTTGAGGGGAAACGGTTGATAATTGAGCTCAGGGCAGCTGTTCTCGTGAAAACTTGCCAAAACAGAAAAAAACGGACCGCACCTGTTGTACCGCAAAGAGCTGTAAGATATGTTGAACATAGCCCATGACTTGGAACTCGAGGAAAGTGAATGGATATCCATATACAAGGCATCTTCTGCAGCGAGTCATGCCTGCATGGATCGTGCGCAAGCTGCTCTCCAGTTAAGCTGACAAAATTGAACCTTGACAGCTCAACCTTGCTTGAAAGATGACTGGAGCACTGCTCAGTCATTATTTCATCCATCCATGGTGCTCTACACGGCGATTTACCATCGAAATCGCTCATTCAACAATTGATCTTTCAATCCTGCAGACAATGCTGCGACGCAATTTGCGGCAAGAATCTGTTAGATAAACAGGAACCTGACTGTTACAAAATCCACCAAAGATATCTGTTTATCTATTCCAGGATGCCCCAATTTGAATTCAGGCTCCAATTATTTTTTATGTGAAGTTTCTTTCAACTGTTGGATAAAATGTCATAATTTAAACATGGGTTGCTGATATTTCCTGGTCTCTGGGGAGCAATACTGGGTTAATTCTCCCAAAACAAGTTGTGTAGTCTTCAGCTAATATCTCTAGGTATCTGGTGGTGAGAGGTGGTTGGAATTGAATCATGGGTTATGACGCAGCGCGCGAAGTAACGGTCACTTTTGATGATGACGAGTACTTGGAAACCATCTGTCAACAATTTGTTTTGTTTTGAGGCCTTGAAGGTCATCTGATTCTCTTTTTTTCTGAACCTCAAGGTCTTGGACCACCTTGTGGTCTACAGGGTCCATCCTTGGGTCCCACTGCGGAGGGAGCAGGCCCAATCACATCTCAACTGTTTTTGCATGCTAGTGGGGGTTTGTGCACTCTGTGGAACCCTTTTCATCTTTGTATGGTGTGCACTGGCGGTTTGTATCGAGAACGAGGGCATTCTTTTGTCACCTCCTGTTTGGCCAAACCACGTGGAAGCGAAACACTTGCAAACACGCCAATTCACCTCAGTCGCTCCACAGATATGGGTCTGAGGTGCTCGTAGGCACTGATATGGATTGTATTCTGCCATCAAACGCCTCTTTTGACACCTCACGGCTTCCATGTGCATGCACGACACTGTTGTGCTTGAGGTCCTAAATGTGCCAAATAGCCGTCGAAACGAGAACACGTCGCACAAAGGCTAGAACAGAGCCTGCTTGACAATTCCTTTTGTCCAAGGCAACTCTATAATCGGCACATCCTCCTCCCAAAAACCTGGGGTGATCGATGGTGCTTAAGGTATTGAACAACACGGTGTTTCGCTTCACGGTGTTGTTTCGCTTCACCGTTAAAGACTGTAATGGCCACGTTCCACAAGTTCCGTGGCGTGTTTGCTAGGATGGGATTCGTACGTGCGGAACTCCTAATGTTTTATTAACTTTCGGAATGCCGCCTTCACTTCACTCCCGTTATCTGTAACGACTTTGCGCGGACACTCATATCGGCAATAAATCTGCTCCCAGAAGAGTGCCGCGAGATAATCGGCGGTTCTTGCTGCCAAAGCTCTTGCTTCACAAGTCCCCGACAAATCATCCCTGGCCGCCACAATCATTTTTAGGCCATTCGCTTCAGGCATCATCATGATGTCGATATAGACTGTCTGGAATGGAGCTACTGGCATCGAAATCGTAAGTGATACCTCCATTCGTTTCGTGCCGCGTACCTGGCATCGGTGGCAGGAGGCTACATGATGCTCAATGTCTCCATACAATTTTGGCCAGGCAGCTGGAAACCGTATGGATGCACTCGTCGCGGAGCTCGTGGAGCAGGGCTTTGGTTTATATGACTTTGATGACGACCTTCGATGCATTTAATATATATATATTCTATTCTGCAGCCAACTTTTACTGTGTAAGCAGAAAAAAGTTCGGTTCTGGCGTTCGAACGCCATTGAACGCCGAATCGAACGTTATGAACCTGAATCTGAGGTTCAGGTTCGGGACTCGGCAAAATACCTGAACCGAACCTAAGTTCAAGTTCAAATTCGGATTACAGCAATCGTCAGTACCGACGGCGCGGATCGAAAACATCTTGTTTTGGGATGTTTTCAGAGAATTGTCCATAATTCAATCAGTTCACCACCGATTTGGATGAAATGTAGGTAGACCTGTCGGGCTAATTCATGCGCAATTAGTGATAGAAATGAATTCATAAAAATATCATGTATTGGGTGATCTGTGTTTTTGGGCCGTTTTCGTGCTGAATGCCATCTAGCATGCCTGGAACATGTCCCAGTGACCTAGTATTTTGGGAGGGACAACTTTTATACCTGAGGAAACATATGATAGAGCCAGAATTATATGAAATCCCTAGATAAATGTAATCCTTACAATATCTCTGAATGCCCAAACTGCCAAGTGTATCCAATGGAGCTAGAGGGACTGTAACTAAATTCTCCGTACTTCTGGCTCTATCACATGTTTTCTCAGGTATACATATTGCCCCTCCCAAAATATTAGGTCACTAGGACATGTTCTGGGCATGCTAGACGGCATTCGGCGTGAAAACAGCCCAAAAACACAGATCACTCAATACATTATATTTTTATGAATTCATTTCTATCACTAATTGCGCATTAATTAGCCCGACAGGTCTACCTACATTTCATCCAAATCAGTGGTAAACTGATTGAGTTATGGACAATTCTCTGAAAACATCCCAAAAGAAGATGTTTTCGATCCGCGCCTTCGGTACTGCCAATTGCTGTAATATATTCCTTCAAGAGCTAAAAGTGATGCTCAGATGGTTAGGTCTCTTACTGACCTACCCAGAGCTAGGCAGACCTTCACAGAGCTAGAAAGACCGTGTCTAATGGCCTACACATAGACATCTGTGTAGCTATGTGTAGGAGGCCTAGCCTCAGCTAAGTCTAGAGGGGGTCGGAACGCAGTGACCCTAATAGGATCCAAGAATGAAAGAAAAAGGAATCTGATGAGAAGGGGTACCAGGAACCGATATTTAATATATGTGAAAGCTTGATTTCGAGCCTTGGTTGCGAGAGGAAGTCTCATGAATCGCTCAAGTTTTGCCTGTGTCGTCGGTTTTCTCGCATATCCGAACTGTATATCGAATTAGCCGAACTCACAAAATCATTTCCAAACACAATGCGGTAATCGAATCTGTGGGCTACAGACTGAACCAACGAACCAAAAAAGTACGCATACGATCGTGATCATTACGCCATGACATCCTAAAGGTAAAGTCATAAGGAAACACATAGGACAACTGGAAAAACATGAATAAACCCCCAAGACAGAGACCATAAGCCGGCAGCTTCAGTTGACACTATGAATGGCTGTAAACTCTAATACAATAAAAGCAGCATAACAGAGTAGCATCACTGCACCAATCCACCGAGAAAACTTCCCGCCAAACCAAACCGTCAACGTAAAACCATGTGTCGAGCCCCATAACACCGCCAACTCGGGAATTTTTACATTTCCGCCGTTAAACTTGCCCGACGTATCGACCATGATGATCCCTAAACAAAGCGACAGGAGAAAGATGTTACTTCCGGCGGTGTTGGCGACGAGGATGCCCACGTGGCCTCGGTGACCGCTGATGACAGCGATGGATTTTTCGGGGAGGGTAGTGATGATTGCGAGGATAATGACGCCGAAAAGCACGTCGGAGACGCCGAATTCGTCTGTGATGAGATGGCAGCGTGGGATAGAACATA